>BSBK01003945.1:1090000-1295000 GCA_027943335.1 Chamaecyparis obtusa | reverse complement strand
ATGTAGATTGAGGTGGTTGGATTCAAGGAACTCAAAAATTTGTATCCAAAGGATCCTGATTTTGGATGGAAAGCTTGTAAAGAACCTGTTACTCTAGATAGAATGAAGTGGTTGGATATCATCATTTAGGATGATATGCTATTTATAGGGAGCCAGTTGTGTATTCCATGAAGTTATATGAGGGAGAATCTCATCAAGGAGAAGCATGGTGAAGGATTGGCTAGATATTTTGGTCATGATAAAACTCTTGCTTTGGTTAGTGAGAATTATTATTGGCCACAGTTGCAGCAAGATGTCAAGAAATTTATACAGAGTTGCAGAGTATGTCAGATGGAAAAGGGAGTAAAGAAAAATATAAGGTTGTATCAGCCATTACCTGTACCAGAAAAGCCTTAGGAGGATATCACTATGGACTTTGTTCTTGGTTTGCCAAGGACTCAGCAGGGACATGATTCAATTTTCATGGTGGTTGACATATTTTCAAAGATGACACATTTTATTCCCTATAAGAAGACTAATGATGCAGTTCATGTAGCAAAATTGTTTTTCAAAGAAGTGATGAGACTACATTGTTTGCCAAAGAGTATAGTTTTAGATCGAGACACTAAGTTTGTTGGATATTTCTGGTGCACATTAGGGAAGAAATTAAAGATAGATTTGAAGTTCAGTTCATCACATCATCCACAAACTAATGGACAGACAGAGGTGGTGAATAGGAGTTTGGAAAATTTGTTGAGATGTTTGGTTGGAGATAAGCCAACATGATGGGATTTGATTTTACCATAGGCAAAATTTGCATGCAATAATTTTTTCAATAGGAGCATTGATAAATCACCATTCCAGATTGTATATGGAAGTAGTCCTAGAAATGCATTTGAGTTGAGGAAGATAGATAAAGGAGAAATAAGTAGTGCTGAAGCTGAGAATTTTGCAGAACATTCATAAGGAGGTGAGGAAGCACATTAACAAGATGAATGCATAGTATAAGGCTAAGGGAGATGAGAAAAGGAGGCATAAGGAATTTCAAGTTGAAAATGAAGTCATGGCTCATTTGCAAAAGTAGAGATTTCCAGTTGGTACATATAACAAGCTGAAAATGAAGAAGTTTGGGCCATGTAAGATACTGAAGATGCATGATTCTAGAAATGCCTATGAGGTCAAGTTGCCTATAGAGCTGAATATTTAACCATTATTTAACATTTTAGATTTGACATAGTATCATGAAGGGGGTGTTGCAAATAAGATCACAACAACACAATGGAGTATTCTAGAAACTAGTTTAGCTACCAAGGAGATTGAGGATATACTGGATAGTCATGTTGGCAAAAGCACAATGAATAGGACATATGAAAAATATTTGGTCAAATGGAAAAGATGACCTGTTGAAGATTCATCATGGTTGACAAGAGAGGAGGTTAACTATCTTGGTTTTCCTCTGCACACCTGAGTCGTGATAGGGTCACTCCTCAAATTACCCCGAGTGTCTAATGTAGGAGCATCCTGGGTGTAAGAGCAATCTTGCATCACCTAAAAATATTTTTGGTTTCTTTTCAATAAGGGCTATCTTGTGTAGAGCTGCTATTTATGGAAACTTACTATTTTTAGTAAGTTGGTCATACGATCCTAGAATGTTCTAATTTCATAGGTGGAGGTTCATCTTAGTCATATCATCCTATCAGTTGAGTTTCATTGTCATATCATCTGTATCAGTGAAGTTATTGAGGTTTTTTGGTTACAAAATCTTTCAGGTCAATTTTGAAGGCCTTAGAGGCTCTAAATCGCGATAGACCCCCGACTAATTGGAGCTTGTGCAAGTTAGGCACTATAGATCAGGTCCTGTCATTTCCAAAAAGTGGTTATAATAGAAAAATAGAGCTACTTTTAGAAAGTTATGGCCTCCGAAAGTTGGGCTACCTAAAAACATATTTTGTAATTCTTTGGAGTTGACCTTATGTAAAATGAAATGAAAATAAAAAAATTCTTAGGATAGTCGGCCTTAAGGGCTAAATTTTTGGAACCTTCTTAGGCGGTGGAAACTGCCTATATAAGAAAGGTCTATAGTGTTGTCTAGGGCAGTTCTGGGTAGATCTAGGTAATGCTTTGAGGCTTTGTTGGCCTACAAAATATTGTAAGGGAAAATGCCCATGTGGCTTTGCATATTGTAATTCTAAAATTTGTAATTCCACATTTGTGGATATAAAAAGAAGCCCATTTTTATTCTTACAAATTTTGTTGTTTCTCTATTTTTGTTATGTGTTTGTGGTATTAAGGGGAGCACCCTTCATCAATAACCCTGTTAGGGGTGAGGACTCACTATCCAATAGCTCACTACTCCAATGGCGAAGGCTACAACCTTCTACATAACATATACACACTAGATATGGATTTGATGAACTACAAATTAGACCTGCTATCTTGATCAGTTCCAATGAATAGCATACACTCTCCTCATCTTTACATAGATCTTCAATTGATGATTGAACCAACTATACTGCCTCTCAATATATTCACATCTACTCGTCTGCTCTCTCAATCACACTTAGCAATCACAACTGACTAGCTATAAGTATCTTTCTCCATAAGATATAATCAAGTCATCCTATTAGAACCTTCTTGAAATCATAATAGAGAAACAATACAACTCTCCAATAACATCTCCAATGGCTAAACCAAGCATGCAACACAAATAGGACCGCACAACTCAATATGAGTAGATGCGTCACTTCACACTATTGGCTCTACCAAATTAACTAAAAATTTCTTCTCATGCTAAAATATGTTATGTGCTCTTAACCAAACATTCTTAACTCATCACTAAACATGAAACCAAACATGCATATCAAAATGATAAGTGCAACTACTGAAACAATATAAACATTGTCGGCTCCATCAGATAAACTAAGGAAACAGTAACTGGAAAATAGAAATATCATAACTCAACTTGAATTGCACAACTAACTCTACATCCATGAACATAGCTTCAAAAACATGTCTACAACATAAATATAAATGTGCAAGTCTCCATTATAACCATACTAATAATCACATAGAGAACTTTGTTAGTAGCACTATCAGGAACACTACTAATACAATAACTGCACAACTATTTGTACTCAGAATCAACCTCTACTCTTATGATATCATGTTGATAACATATATAGGCAACATTTTCTCAAGGCTCCATACATAAGACTTCAACATATGCTACTTACCATATGTTGTCATCAATGATAAACGTACAATCAACACTAGCTTGCTAGAAAATCTCCAACAATCTCCCCCTTTGGCATTAATCGCAACATATGGAATGAAAAACACCACCAATACAAATGTATAATTATTTTATAACATTCTCCATTTTCTCAACAAAAATCCCCCAAGGATGAACTCTACAACTATTGGATCTTCTTATTGTATACTCCCCCTTACTTCATACTCCTCCTGCTTATTTTTCATGACTATGTATTACTCCCCCTTCGACATCAATGGAAAAGGGTGCCAAAAAAAAAAGCACATGTACTACTCCTAAAGTAGATTAGTCAACCATTCATCAGTCACTAAGGACTGATGCATTACTACAAACTCTAATTAGATCTAGGGAAGGGGATTACTCCCAACTTCTCCCTGAGATACTCAAATTTATCCTTTGGCAAAGGCTTTGTGAATATGTCTGCTACCTGTTCTTTAGTACTTATAATCCAATTTTACTTCTTTCTCTGAAACTTTCTCTCTTAGGAAGTGATATTTTATCTCAATGTGTTTTGTCTTTACATACATCACAGGGTTATTTGACATATTGATAGTGCTAGGGTATATGCACAAAGATGGGGGACCAAAAAGATGCCACTTTTCTTTTTGGTCCCCCATCGACCATAGTGTGTACACAATAAAGCATGTGCACCCTATAGGGCACACGCACTGTGTAAAACACTAAAAAGTGTTTTAACAAAGTGCGTGCACCCTATAGCATGCACGTACTTTGTAAAAACACTATTTAGTGTTTGTTGCGGTTGGGAAAACTCATTTTTCTTTCCACAAACTTGCATTTACAACAAAAAGAGCCTTCCCAAGCGCATACACAATCTTGTTTGGGCTTCTTGAATCCATATTTTTCATTCATTCATCCATCAATTTATATAAAAAATGGCTCCATGACATCGTCAAGCTCGATCTGGAAGAAGAGGTAAGTTTTTTCATTCATTCATCCATCAATTTTAGTTTTGTAAAAATTTGTTTTCTTAGGTTTTATGCACGTAATTAAGATTTTAAAATATAGTTTTTTTAAATTTCTAGAAAGAAATATTCTCCCTCAACCAAACCCTCCACCCAAACCTCCACCAAACCCTATGTCTCTTCATGAATAAATGAATGAAGAAACAAATGAAGAAAATAACCAAGAAAATGAACCTCAATTGCCTCCATTAATTCAAAAACCTCCTCCTAGAACACAAGAAAATTTGATGAACCAAATTGAAAGAGGGAAAAAAAAATTAGAATTTTTAATTAAGAGGTTAAAAGATTCTATTGGTACAAATCCTAGAAGGGAAAGACTTGTGAACTCATTGGAAGCAATCTTGACCCACATAAGCTTGGTTAGTGAGAAAATTAATTTATGATAGGATAAAAGAGAAAAACAAAAATAATATTATGCAAATAAATCATCTTATGCGGACATGAAAATGAAAAAAATCATAAAAGATGGCATTTGTAAACTCTTTAAAAAACCAGGGGACATAGATACTCTTAGAACTACAAAAATGAGGTTCCCAATTCATTAGTTCTTAAATGAAGAGATTAAAAACAACTTTTGGGAGAGATGGGGGATGGTCTTTGATTTCCCTCCATGTAACAATCATGAGGTTCTTATATATTTCTTGAGGAAACTCTATTGTGAGTTTGTACTCAAAGAGGTGCCAAATTATTTTGACTATCTAGATTCTCATGGTAGAGGAGGGGGCCATCATTTGATAGAGTGGGGGCACATTGTAACCCTAATGCACCTAGGGCTCCTATTGGCAAGCCATAGGTGGATCATGTTACTATTCCTTCCGTTGTGAAGGAACATGTAGAGGTGGACACACTAGGCATGATTAGTGCTTTGACAGAGACACTCATTCAGTGTGTCACTCCTTTAGTTGAGGGTGACCATGGTCAATCTTCGAGGGGGCATTTTGTCACTCATGTGGATCCTTGTGCACATTTGGTACTGCTAAGAGAGAGGAAGAGGATTTTGGACTGATGACTGATGATTTTTCTAAATATGACATTTATCATTGACACACAGGTAAATATTTCCAAGTTCATTAAATTTCTTTTATCATATTGCATTTATAAAAGAATACCTAATTAATTTAATATCTATTGATTATGATCAAATTTCATGGCAAGAGTGTTGGTGGCGGTGGCAATGGAAATGATCCTCCTGTCCCCTTCTACACATCATTGTCAATTCCACAAGTATGTATCGAATAAAACATTTTATTTAATATATTTGATTATTGTGTAATTATATGAATAATTGTATCATAACTTATTGTGCATGTGCATTAGACGTTCACTGGTGGACCATCGACATTCACAACAGACAGTGAAGGGCATCGTGCCACTTTCCTTGAGGTATCTTTATTTGCATGTTAATTTGATTTACTTGATTATATTTAATTAATAAATGAATGAATAACTAAATTACTAGATAAATTATGATCAAAATCCAGAGGCACGATGATCATATTCTTTCACTTGGCTTTGTGACATCATCATTGAATCCACAAGTATATATGTAATAAAGTATTTTAATTAACATGTTAGTAGTATGTTCTTATATGAATGGTTATCTTATAATTTTCCATGTACATGTGCACTAGTTGAATGTTGGAACTTCAACATTGACACCGCACACTAAAAGACATGGTGGAACCTTCACGGAGGTATCATTTACTCATTAGTAGGGTTGTAAAAAATATATGTAATCTTGATAACTACATAATAATTTTTTTGTTTCATTTTTAGTTATTGACATCATAGACTCCTCTTCATGACTGATGAGGAGGAAATAAAAAAAAAACTCTTTCTTTTTTGCAACTTCTGTATTATCTCCCAAAAATTGGCATCTTAAACTATCTACTTTCATCAACGCCCTGATTGGAGGCTCAAAACTCTCCAATATTCAATTTCTATTGCCTTTGCATACAAACCACTAGGTCTTTATGGTCTCAGACTATGCTCACCATCTTTCAACTAAACCACATATTGCTCAAACATAATGGTTGAGCTCGAACCTCTCCAAACTCCAAATAACCCTACGGAAGAATATATCTCCTTCTCAAGCATGAGCATACATGTGCATTGCATATCTACCACCTTCTCTAAGTTTTTAGCACTGAGTTCAACCCATAACGGTCGTCACTGGTTGACCATTCTATCTGCCAATAGCACTTCCCTGGCTTAGCTCAAAGTTCACCACCAATCATCCAAGCCGATTTGGGCATAAACATGTGCATGACAACACTTTCACCATCTTTTCTTTGTGAAGATGGTTGAGTACCAAACATCAAGATCTCTCCACTAGAGATTTTGCCATCGCTTTTCCACAATTCCTATGGCAACAACTTCCTCTTGGGTCTCTTTCAAAATGGCTGTCGTAGCATTGCTCTCAGCTTCCATGCAGGCATTACCAATCTCAACACTACCGTATCTTTGCAATCAACCATCTCCCTCGAACTTGGTTGTCAAAACTTTAATCTTTTACTACCTTGCGGGTACACACAAATTTCATAACTTCCCGATATCCATGCAAGGATTCAAAACCATCGGAAGGACATAAATGGTTCTTGAAAACCGTACATCAAAACATGATAGTCACAATATTGTATAACTCTACACATAGAGCGCTCAGGTATCCTACAATCATGACAGTCACAGCAGGGTTCCATGCGGTATAACCACGTACATTAAGTAGCCCATTATAATCTCTATGTTCAAAACCAATAACTGTGTGGTATTACGATTCTTGGAATTGTTTTGTATTCAATGCAAACAAGAATGAACAATTAGATTTAACCAAATCCATTGCCAAAATAAAAATGATGAACTAATAGAAAACTAAACATAAGCACATTGAGTTCTTAACAGGGGTATCTAACAGTTCAAGAAACCCGATTCTTTAAGCTTTTAAATACTTTCATTTAAAACCCGATAACAATAGCATATCTAATATTCCTTAGATGATAGGGTACGGTCTAATTCAATGCATTATAATGGACTGTAAAAATCGATTAGCAAAAGAGAGAATTGAAACCATTAACAATATAACCAAAACCAAGAATACCAACAAATGCTAAGTTCAACAGAGAACTGCATAACTGATTTGCAAAACAAAAACATTAAAGAGGATAGAAATGTTATGATGGGACTTTCAAACTCAAAACTAAAAAATTAAGATTCAATTGCTAATACAAGCATGGCTCTCTGGTCTTCAACCAGAGAGCTGACTCTTTTCTCACACTTGTGCTCTCTCCCTCTTGTAACTCTTGTGCTTTTTCACTCTCCTCTCTATATCTTGATGCAGTTACATATTGTCTCTTTATGGAGATTTCTAAGGTATTTATGAAACCACCTATCTCCTCGATATACCTGATATTCCCATTCTTTCATAAATTATATTTCTATTTTAAGCATTTAACAATGCAAATTACAATGCTATTTTAAGCACATTACAATGCAATTCTTTGGGATTTTAACCCTTTCTCAACATGGTCCCACTAAAATCAAAAGGACTCAAACATTAAAATCTTATGAAAATCCTCATAATGTTAATGGGTCACGATGCTTCCGCATCAATGATACTTTGGATCATGGAGTAGTTGCAGTAGTAGCTAGTTCTAAAGCATTGACTGAGGTATGAAAGAGATCACTTAATTTTAATTATTATTTTAATAGTTTTTATTAAATTTTATAATGATATTCATGTAATTTTAATTATTATTTTGATCATTTTTGTAGGGACTTATTACTCCAGATCGTCAGCATGCACCTTCGGTGGATGTACATAGTGACTATTTGCTAGTGGTAAGCGAATATTCTATTTTATGTCATTGTATAGTTCAATTTTGATGTATATTAGTTATTGATGCTTAAATTTTTTTTATCAGCTCGAGCTACAGAAGAGTCTAGATAGGAGGATGAGTGAGTGCACTCGGAAGACTACAACATCCACTGCATCTCCATTGATGCAACGATCAAAGACAACTCAGGATTTGTTTTCTTCCCTTGGCAGGAAAGGACTAGATTAGGGATATAGATTGTATGCCTATATGGCATTAGTGGACATAATTTTTGTATAATGTATAAGTGATACATTGTACATCCATTTGTCTTTGAGGAAGATAGTTTAACTATATTGAATATATTCAATGTATGACATTATTGGACATATATATTTGGCCTCACACCCTACGAATATATATTTTTTATGTTTTAGGTATGCAATTCATGTGTTTGGTGTATTGATGTATACTAATTTATGTTTATGTGGATGTCTTATGCTTTGTAAATTTCTCATGCCTTATAGTTATGCTTGTATGTTTATTGATGTATATTGTTACTATCACCCTAAGGAGACTAACTTGACAACATTCACTATCACCATAAGGAGACTAACTCAACTTGAGGATTCTACAAACAACTTGGAATCCAATCAAGGAATTAACCTCATTGAAGGATCTAGTTGAGTTCTCTGACTTTGTAAGTCATTCCCACAACCATACTACTCAAATTCACTTCCTTGTTTCCTTGTTCCAATGCCTTCTAGTATCAACTCTATCCTAGGCCACCTAGTGCACCTAGTGCCTCCACCACACCAAAACTCAAACCAGACTTCACACCTTGATCCTAACACCTTAGATCATCTCAACATGCTATATTTTCCATGTTAAAACTTCCCATTCAATCCAATCAACTCATATTTCACCCGTTCTCTTCTATAGCCCTTCTAGGGCTGCCTAGTAGCCCTTCCAACACTGAAATCAACAATTTACTCTCAAAATCCACAAAAAACCTAGAAATGTTTTTACATTTTATATTACCCTTTTTAGATTTACTAAATTGATATCAATCTTAGACTTTAACTCTTTGACTAGCGAAGACTTCCTTCACCTCCTAACCCTTCAACTAAGCCTAATTAGCCTCACCTAACAAAGAAACTCCTAGAACCACTCACTTCCAGGCCTCCACAACCCCAAAAAGTCTTGATAAAGGATAAAAGACAACCAATTTTCAACTTATTTTTCCCATACTCACCCATCTACAGTCCCATTCAATAAACCCTCACTATTTGGGCTAGAAACCAATGGTTTTGTAGAAAATACCCTTCCCTGCAACACCCAACCTCAACACTAGTCCCAACACCTTTTAATACATCCCAAAGGACCTTTCCATCCATCATCTACTCTCTCCAATCATCAGGTCACTTCCAGCCATGTCTAGTTCTTACCTTCAACTCCTTTCATTGTGATTTCACCAGGCCTATCTCTGTCTCTTCTCACCTTCTATTCAACTTCCCTACTTTCAAAGAAAGATCTAATACATACAATACATCAATGACAATATCCCACCAAACCATAGTTAACATAGACATGGGATTGCCTTACATATTATGGAGGATTCAAACCTTTAACTTGCTGATTGTGCTAGAAATGCCAATCACTATCCTCAATAACAGTCAATTCCTTGACTGTAATAATAACAAAAGTAATGAAATCAATGCAGAAATGTATAAATATAATATAAGGCAATATTTCTAAGCCACAACCTATCCAAGGTCACATGGAATCAAATATTTATATTCATTGGTGTGTTCCCTATTCCATGGGATAGTCATAATTTAAAGACATGACCTCAAACAGGTGAGGCAACATATGGCAAGGTTGTCATCTATTGACCCCAATACCAAGCCTCTTTTTATACGTGGGTACCATAATGTTGACAAGAGTTCTTTTATTAATAAGATTACTAGGGTGGATGTGGATGTGCAACCTTATGCTTTTACTACTAAGTCTTTGTTTGTCGGGCATACTGATTAAATCTAAGATCAATACATAACCATTCCTAGTGAGCCCTAGGTACTTTTTAGGCTTATCAGTGCCATTAAGGCTTACATTTAAGATTGGGTTACAATATGATCAATATATGATCAAAATAACATTCCATGATCCAAATACATGATAAAATTTTAAAATGGACCACAAGCCCTTTTTCATCTAAATACATATTTGCACTTATCCTCCTGCTCGCCCTAGAGTGGTTAGTAGTGTTGGAATGATTGTGTGTGCCAAATTAGGTTGTTAATAGCATTTAGCCAGCCATTCAAAGCTGTTGGAACAAATGGTTTGATGCTACGATTGATGGATTGAAAGATACACAATGTTGGCCATTTGAACTAAGGAACACTATGAGTTTTGACATTGACCGAGAATGTGTTGCCAAATTTAAATGAAATTGATTCTCTAAAAACCAAGACAGACTATTGTAGGCCCCGGCAACATAGTTTTGTAGTACTTGATATCTCGATGTTACCTTGCACAAGCTCTGAGATATGACCCATAAAGATCACCAATTTCATGCTAAAGGGACCTCGAGGGACACTTTGGCCTGGAGTGGTCAGCAATGTTGGAATGACTGTGTGTGGAAAACAAGGTTGCCACTAGCATTTACCTAGCCATTCGAAGCTATTGGAATAGATGGTTCGATGCTATGACTGATAGATTGAAATATACACAATGTTGGTCATTTCAACTTAGGAAGACTATGAGTTCTGAGATCGACTGAGAATATGTTGCCTAATTTAAATGAACTTGAATCTCTAAAAACCAAGATAGGCTATTATAGGCTTCGATAACATAGTCCCGTAGCACCTGACAGCTTGATGCTACCTCGTATGAGCTTCAAGATATGACCCCATAAAGATCATGATTTCATGTTGAACAGACATTGAGGGACACTTTGGCCTGGAGTCATCGACGACATTCAAACAACTATGTGTGGAAAACAAGGTTTCCCCTAGTGTTTACCCAGCCATTCGAAGTTGTTGGAATAGATGGTTCAATGCTACGACCAACGGTTTGAAAGATACGTAATGTTAGCTATTTGAACTAAGGAACACTTTGAGTTCTGACATCAACCGAGAATGTGTTGCCAAATTTAAACAAACTTGAATCTCTAAAAATTGAGATAGGTTATTGTAGGCCTCAGAAACATAGTCCCATATCACCTACCAACTTGATGCTACCTCACACGGGCTCCAAGATATGACCCTATAAAGATCACTGATTTCATGTTGAACGGACCTTGAGGGACACTTCAGCTCAGAGTCATCAAAACCATTCGAATGAGTTTGTATGGAAAATGAGGTTGTCCCTAGCATTTACCTGGGCATTCAAAGTTGTTGGAATAGACGGTTCAATGATACGACTGATGGTTTGAAAGATACGCAATGTTGACCATTTGAACTGAGGAACACTTTGAGTTCTGACATCGATCGATAATGTGTTACCAAATTTAAATGAACTTGAATCTCTAAAAACTGAGACAAGTTATTATAGGCCCCGACAACATGCTCATGTAGCACCTGATGGCTTGATGCTACCTCACACGAGCTTTGAGATATGACCCTATAATGATCACCAATTTCATGCTAAACGGACCTTGAGGGACACTTCAACCCGGAGTGGTCGGCAGCATTCGAATGACTGTGTGTGGCACACAAGGTTGCCATACCATTTACCCAGCCATTCAAAGTTGTTGGAACAGATGGTTTGATGCTACAACCGATGGTTTGAAAGATACTCAATGTTGGTTGTTTGAACTAAGGAACACTTTGAGTTCTGACATCGACCAAGAATGTGTTGCCAAATTTAAACAAACTTGAATCTCCAAAAATTGAGATAGACTATTGTAGGCCCTAGCAACATGGTCTTTTAGCACTTGACGTCTCGACGCTACCTCATATGAGCTCCGAGATATGACCCCATAAAGATCACCAATTTCATGTTGAAGGGACCTTGAGGGATATTTCAGCCTAAAGTCATCGACGACATTCAAATGACTATGTGCCAAATGAGATTTCCACTAGTGTTTACCCAGCCATTCGGAGTTGTTGGAATAGATGGTTCAATGCTATGACTGACAGTTTGAAAGATATGCAATGTTGGTCATTTCAACTAAGGAACACTATGAGTTCTGACATCAACTGAGAATGTGTTGCTAAATTTAAATGAACTTGAATCTCTAAAAACTAAGACAGGTTATTTTAGGCTCCGACAAAAATACGGCCCCATAGCACTTGATGGTTTGTGAATGGTGGGGTGTCAAATTATGTAGTACAAGCACTAGAATTGAATTTTTGGCATGGGCTATGAAATTTTTGTATATCAACACATGATAGAGTTTGGGGATTTTTAAGTATTTAAATACATCTGTGGGATGTATTTCAGAGTTTGGATATATGGGAAGAATGGTTGTGAAAAAGATATGTCCATATTTTCCCTGTTGTCAAAGAATGTAGTCCTTACAAGTATTTTAAAGGAGCAATGATTTTTTCACCAATTTGCTAGCAAAGACATTTGGACTTGAAAAGGGAAAATGTGTGAAACAAGGAATAGAATAGCTACAAGGGAAGAAGGTAAAACCTAGTAATGGAAGAAAATGTATTAATCTAGATAAACCAAAAAGGAAACCTTTCATTTCAGAGAGGGAGAAGTTGGAAAGGAAATGAGATAGTGCATCCTTGAATTGAGTTGGTTCCTTAAGGCTCTTCCATGGCCTTCCAAGTATTATGTGCTTGCAAGTCATTGGCCTAACATCATAATGTTTTTTTTTTATTAATAATGAGAAATATTTTTACAACTCAGCTCATTAGGAGCACTAGAGGAAAGAGTTGAGTAGAGAAAACCTCAGGTATTGCCCCAAAAAATAGAAGAGAAAGGTTGTCCTTAAATCTTACAAACTTCCCGTTATACATATGGGGAAATGCATGAGAAATTTACAGTCCACCCAATTTATAGTGCTATATAAATTTGACATTACAATATTTTGTATCTCCATTTATTCCAATGAACCAATTGGTTCTTCCCTACACTTGATTGTCTCAAGTATTGCCTCGTGGTGTGACTCACGAACCTTCCAAAGAGTTTTATTATGCGGTCCTCCCCCATATATGATCAAGTGGACATTTGATGCAACGACAAGGTTTGAATAATAAAGAATCTTTCTGTGTGTCTCACAATCCTTGAAAAAACCACAACCTAGGGTTCTTCATAGCATACCATCTAAGCCATGTACCAATTACAACCACTACTCCTATAGGGTATTCTAATTCTTCACCATCGATAACTGAGTGATCCAATTTCTTTTTTGCCTCAAAAAAATGACACAAATAAAAATTTGTCCCTTGTTCATTGTCTTATGGTGCAATAAGAGAAAAAAATGGCCTGTAATGATATAAAAATAATGAGGATATTAGTTTACTGAATATTTGCGATAAAGTACTAAATTTGAGATTATTTGTATGTGGAAAATTTACCTGGTTGTACTAGATCAAATAAGCAATCAAAGTCAATGGATGATTCAATTTTTGTTAGTTGTAGTGATTCATGGGGATGAAAGGATGAAAGTGGACTCAAAATACATGTATACTATTCATCAACCCATTCCTTTGACTCACACCCATACCAATCTTCATCTACACATGATGAACAAAAGCATGCCATATGTCATGTGCAGATACTCCATGAACTTGCATTAAAACTTCTAAAAGAGTGTATCTCACTCATTCCTGCTAGTGTACAACAATCCTCATATGGTGCAATGTTAGTTTCATCCATCAACCAAAAAAATCTATGAACCGTAGACTCACCTTCATTACTTTGACCCATTGTAGCATTACACCACTGGATAATACATCCTACATTTGACAATGTTGCTTTCTCTTTGTACTTTAATTCTTCACATGTGAAGGCTCTTTTAATACATGCACTTGCACCATCGTGCTCTCCCTTTCCATGACCGACCTTTGTGAAATTCCACATATATTGAATTCTGGTAATCTTACGCATCCTGCAAAACCAATAAAACATCCTAGAATTCTTGAATTATAATGCACAATTATCTAATCATATGATATGTCGATGATATTTTATGCCCCTATTAGCCAAATGACCATAAAATAGTTGAAACCAACCATGTAAAAACTCTATAGAATGTGAGTGATCATTGCTGATATAAAAATGATACTCCCTTAATATCTTCATATTCTCCTCTGTACTATCAGGTGAATGCATGAATACTATATGAACAAATATAGCAACTTGTTGAGAGCTATAATACTTTCTTGCACCTCAATATGTGGTTGTAGTGTGTAGTTCTCTGTAAAGTCCACAATTGAAATCACTTTTTTTAGTCTTACATAGCGCACATGTGCTATAGCACATGTGCCCTATGAAAAAACACAAAAATGTAGTCCATATATTTACATAGCACGGAAGTGCTATACGGCATGCGCTGATGCAGAGTGGTTAGTGGTAGTGTTCCTCTAGGCCACTCACCCACTAACTATTAACTTCTAATCTCTAGGTTCTTCTAACCTTTACAAATATTTGATAAAGATAGAAATCAATAGATAGGCTGCGTCTAAACACCTTCCAAGACTTCTAACTTCTAACACCAAGTTTTCCCAACTTATCCTTTTCTAAGATTGAGAAACATGTTCCCAATTAGAGCCTAATTATGGAACTCTTCACCAATCGAGCTCTCTATTTGAGGTCCAACTATGAAGATTCAATCACCAAAACTTTCCTTCCAATTGCAGAAAGCTCTGATTACAAATTCACCTTCAAAACCCTTGTAGGTCTTCTAGACTACTCCCAGGCACATAGATTTTGATCCCTGATGACCCTTAAAAATATAAAACTAGTTTTGGACACCCTTTTCAATGTTACTTCAATCCCCAAAACACCTTGACTTGATTCTTCTCCTACACTACCTAACCACCTTTAGGTCATAGGCCTAATTGATCACTTTAGGCTTGGATTTCACTAATGATGATAGGAAATGGGTTGATAGGATCAACTCAAGTGCTCATGAATATTCTTCTCACTATTTTAGACACAAAAGCACCCTTCAAACCTTTAGTTCATCAAGATTATGCTTCTATGCACCCTAACTCCAAATATCCCGACTGAACACATAGAGATATTCACTCTAGGGCCTGGTGCCACTCTGACCTATCGGTTGATTCCAATGATTTTCTTTTGGAATCATGTATATAGTACATTCAACTTGTATTCCTCTAGGTTTCATGAGATTCTACCAATAGAAGTACAAGTTTGAAGCATTTTAGTAAGATAGGCATATCAAATCCTACCTACATACACACACTATCTATTAACTTTGAATAAGAAACCTATCACAAGATCAATCCAATGACATTAGAGACTGAATACATAAGATTTACAAAGCATCAAATCTCACCACATTCAACACTCTGTACATGCCTAGACACAACCTATTACCACCGATTTTGATTGAATTCTATTAGATTTCTCACACCAATAATATATCATATGGATCTGATGTAGGAGCATCCTAGGATTCTTGGTAATCCTATATCAACCAAAAATTTGTTTGTCTTTGAAGGTAGATTGTTAGTTTTGATCTTAGATTGGTGGAGTTCATGCTCGGTTTGGAGACTAGTTGCTCAGTTTATGTGGTTACCGGGGCACTCAGTCTCTAAAGAACACTTGGTGACTGCAGGTGTCAGTTCACTGGCACTTAGTAATAACTGTGTTCCTTGGTCATGCCTAGCATGTTTGATTGACTGGTGCTCAATTATTTCCTTTGTTGCTCAGTGTTCTTGCTTATTGATGAGATTATTTGGATGAATCATCTTGGCCGACTGGTGCATTTAATTTGGGTCATGCTCCTCATGTTATGGATTGACCGTTGGATGTGTGGGGACCTAGATCTGGCATATTGCATTCTTCTTTGCAAATTTGATGACTATTGGGGCCATATTTTGGAGAGTTTATTTATTTTGAAATTCTATGTGAGAGCTGACTGATGCTTTAGCATTTAATATTTGTTTATAGAGATTTATTATTTCTTCAGCTGACTTGTAGCTGGGAATTAGTATTTATAGGATGCTTGGATAGTTGTTTAAGGATGAGATTAGGAGAAGGAAGGTTAGTAGCCTACAAGCTTAGGAGCAGGAAGATTGCTTGGAAGTTGGAGTACAAGTTTAGATCTTTCCTGGGTGCCTACCAGTGTGCTGCCTATTGCAGACCTGGACTAGCTGGATACTGATGTTGGGGAAAAGATTCAGATCCTCTGACATCTTGTAGACTGTTACTTACTTTGTAATTGGCCATAACCGGGAAGGCCTTATAGCCCAGAACATTGCATGTAATTGGTATTTTGGCGAATAAAGACTTTTGTTTCATCACATATCTATTATTGTTACTGTGTATTTCCACTACATATTGGTTTGGGTGCAAGTTCTGTTAGTCCTTAATTGGATCCACCCACCTTGACTACATAAGGTGGTATCAAAGTGAAGTTTGTTCTTGTTTGAGTGAAGTCTGTTCCTATTGGAGCTGAGTGGATCTTGTGTATCTAGATCTTGATTTAAAGATGCCTCCAAGGAGAAATCATGAGAATTTGAAGAAGAAGAAACTACTGGTGAATTCTATCTTGATGATTTTAGGGCTTTACAGAAACAAGTGCAAGACCTACAAGAGGAATTGAGGAAGAAGAAGCCTACCTTGAAAGAGGATAGTGATGATGAATCTGAGGAAGATCATTTTGAAGAAGTTGTCGAAGAAGCTAGAGATTTTGAGGAGAATTGAATTCTAAAAGCTATGTCTAAGATTGGGAAGAGACCTAAGATTGAAGTTTTTCCATTTGTTGGAAGCCTTAGGCCTGAAGAATTGATTGGCTGGATCAATGAGATTGATGAATACTTTGAGTATGAAGAAATAGAAGATCCTGATAGGGTTAGATTTTCATAGACTAAATTGAAAGGTCATGCAAATATCTATTGGAGAGAATTTCAGTTGGAAAGAGGTAGAAGAGGAAAAGAGAAGATCACTAAGTGGAATCAAATGGTTAACAAGTTGAAGAAGAAATTCATTCTATTGGATTATGAATTGGACATGTTTAAGAAGATGCAAGCTTTGAAGAGACTAAAAAATTGGTGCAAGATTATATCGAGGAGTTTTATAGAATCGTGATTAGGACTGGTCATTCTGAAGCGGATAAAGAGAAGGTTGCTAGGTATGTCTATGGTTTGAGACCTAGTATTTAGGAAGAGTTACTTACTGTGCGGATGACTGTTAGGATTAGCAAGGTAGAAATAACAATTACATGCAAATATAACCAATATCAAAAAATAATAAACCACATAGAAGAGAGCACAAGACACAAAGATTTAACGTGGTTCACCCAATCCCTGGGCTACGTCCACCAACAAAAAGTCCAATATTTTATTATCCAATGATTACAACCTGATTAAAATATGTAATCCCTTATAGCTCAATTCTGCCACAAGTACTAAAACCATACATCATGAAATCCCTAACCCTAAGCCATATTATACAATATTTTTGCCACTTTAGGGTTAGAATGAGTTACAATATGTCAGCCCAAAATAACCAAAAATATGTCAACCTCAAAAAAATTCACCTTGGGGGCTGCACCCCTGAACCCCCACTCTTGGGGGTTGCTGCCCCCAAACCCCCGCTAGGGGCCCGACCCAGCCCCAAACCTTGGCAAGGTTAGGAGGAAAAGTGTACAGTACTTTCCTAGATAGTACTCTCCTGATCAGTCACCACAAGCTAACAATGATAACAATCAGTGATGCTTATCAGATGGCATTAAAGATTGAAGAGAAGCTGAATAAGAAGTATGAAGGAGAACAAAATAGTAGGAACTGAGGTGGTAAGACTAGTGAGGCTATTGATGAGAATAGTGTGATAGAGAATCCTAAGCCTGATGTGGGATCTGGTAGTGGTCAAGTTACTAAGAATGCTAGATAGAGAGAAAAGTGGAAGAATGAGTTCACTGGCACTTTCTATAACTATGGTGAAGCTGGTCATAGAAGTTGGTAGTGTCCTAAGAAAAGAGTTGCCTTAGCTACTGAAGAAGACATTGAGAATGTTACTAAGAAAGGTGAATGTCTTGTTACTAGGAGATTAACTACATGTGTTCTTGAACCAGTGTAGAGAAGGAATTTGTTCAGAACTAGATGCAAGTGCAAAGATAAGGTATGTGATGTTCTAGTTGATGGCAACAGTTCTAAGAACTTTGTTTCAGATGAAATGGTTAGTAAATTGAATTTGGAAAGGAGGAAGCATCCTAATCCTTATGAGATTAGTTGGATACAAGATATTTCTAAGGTTAGAGTTGAAGAGCAATGCCTGGTTAATTTCCAGATTGGATCTTACCATGATGAGATATTATGTGATGTGTTACCTATGGATGTCTGTCATTTGTTGCTTGGTAGACCTTGGTAGTTTGATAGAAATGTTTTGTTTGATGGTCGTGCTAACACTTATGTGGTTAGACATGAAGGAGCTCGGCATAAGCTGATACCTTTACAAGAGACAGGGGTTAAAGGACATGGAGTTATTAGGTGTTGTCCTTATGACAAACCTCAGGAGTAGAAGGTTGATGAACCTATTCCTATTAAGTCTAGTTTGAAGGAAAAGGAGAATGATATCTCTGAAGAGTTTGTTGAGATTAAGAAATAGATGGTTTTTCTAGCAGAGATGGTTCAGAAGATGGTGACATTTATGACAAATAAAGATGCAGATGATACTAAGTTGATTGAGAAGTTTGGAGAGGATGAACCTTACCAAAGCACTAAGGTGGTTAGTAGTGGTCGGAGTCAGTTGCTATCTATTGCCAACCACAGGGATAAGAAAAATGGAAGACAAAAGGACTGTCTGCATGAGATGGTGAATGAAGTGGGACAAGAAGAAATGTGGGTGAAGAACAGATTTAGCATACCTATTTTGATTCCTGTAAGGCATTCCTTATTTCCTTATGAGAAAATCTTTTTGACCTAGGGTGTCTGATGCAGGAGCATCCTAGCATTCTTGGCGATCCTATATCAACCAAAATTATGTTTGTCTTTGAAGGTAGTGTTGCCCAAAATTCCCTATCATTCATTTTTGGCCATGGTCCTATTTTTTTCAAAGGAGTGCTCAAGCGTCAAAAAACCCTCTGTGTTTTCTGCCTTTTAGTGTTGAAAGTCGAGTGTGTTTTCTACTTTTTGGCCTGAAAATCTAGTGTGTTTTAGACCTTCTCTCTGAAGGCTCAGGATGTTTTCGACTTTCGGTCCAAAAAAGTTCTTTGTATTTTTCACCTCCAATTTGAAAACCCTCTGTG
Organism: Chamaecyparis obtusa; assembly: GCA_027943335.1. Taxonomy (NCBI): domain Eukaryota; kingdom Viridiplantae; phylum Streptophyta; class Pinopsida; order Cupressales; family Cupressaceae; genus Chamaecyparis; species Chamaecyparis obtusa. The sequence continues at coordinate 1,275,563 of BSBK01003945.1, read as the reverse complement.
TTTTCGACCTTCAAGTGCGCAACTCCGACCAAGCGGGTCCTAGTTCCTCATAGTCGTGCAAGTGCAGTGGAAATCTTGTGGTTGTCACATGTTCACAAGGAATATTCTTTTCCCTTGTGATCATGCGACAACGGTCGGATTGGATTCTCAGTGGGTCCATGTTTCAAGTAAGGTGGCATATTTCCCTAAGTGTGCAACTCTGACCTGTGGGCCCGGTGGCTGGCTTTCCTCAAAATCTTATGGTTGTCACATGTTCGCAAGGAATATTCCTTGCCCTTGCAATCATGCGATAGGATGACACCTATCGGTGGGCCCATTCTCCATCTGTAAAGGTTAAAGCTCGACAAAATCTTGTGGTTGTCGCTACCCCGCTAAGGAAAGATGTTGCCTGTTTAAGAGTGCGGTGTAATGACGACCATCGATCTTCCTTTTGATGTGATGCAGTGGTCAGTGGTTAACATCTTACGATTGGTCACATGATTGCATGGGCTCTTTCGAGCCCATGTGCCCATGCGACTAACTGCCTATGGTTACGGTGGTTACAAGCCGACAACAGCCAAGGTGAGGTAAAACCAAAGCTTTTTGCATGATCACATGGGATCTCCTAATCCCATGCGACCATGTGACAAGCCTTCAATGGTTGGCAACCTTCCAACTCCGATGGTTTACAATCTCAGGTGGTGATGTGTCCAATCTATGGGAGGGGCCCGGTAACATGGGCCCTCGTAGATGCAAGATCTATAGTGGTCACATGTTTGCATGGGATCTTTCAATCCCATGCGATCATGCAACCACTGTTAAATCCTTCTGATGCTTTCAGTTGGCGAGGTCATGGGTCCAGCCGATGTGGTTAGCTCTTGTTGGGCCACATGGTAGGGTTGGAATCAAGTGGTAGATTTTGTGGACCTGAGCATCTATGTGGCGGTAGGGGGCAGTCTCTCAGAAGCTTGTCGCATGATTTCATGAAGTCTTCTACGCTCATGTGATCATGCGACCAATGTTATATTAAAGTAGAGTGGGCCTGGGGTTGGTAAGCGGAGCACAGTTGCATGATTAGTATGTTTCATGTAGTCACTGAATAGACCCAGGGTCAAGGAAGACATCACACGACTTGGTGACCAAAGAGAAAGTGAGCCCGAGGTGTTTTGCATGATCGTTTGGTGATTCAGTGAAGCTTGTCGCATGATCGCATGAGGCTTTTTTAGCTCATGCGATCATGTGACCAGTGGTATTTTCAAGTAGTGTGACCAATTTTGGTGGGCTTTTTCTATGAGATGTTGCGAGTGTGGGTAGCTAAAATTTATGATTTCTGGAGGCGGTTGCAGTTAAAGAATGTGCAGAGATATTTTAGGCCACCGTGTTGGATCCTTTCCAATATCTAATCAAATTTTGAGCATTCATGGCTCGGTGGACTTGCAGAGAGGTAGATGGATTGATGTCTTTTGTCTGCGAGTAGGATCAGTACAGGCATGGGCACGCAAAGAAGATATATATGATCCATTGTGATATTTTCAAGAAAAACATTTATGATCAGAAGCGACTGGTTTTAGGGTGGATTATTTTATGCATATCTATGTAGCCCTAATTGAGATATTTTTGATTCCTGCCTGCATGCAGAGTTGTATATAACATTTTTTTGGAGCCTGTAGTGCTCAAAATTTGTCAATTTTAAAAAAAAAGAAAAGGAAAGTTTCTTTCCCAAAGGTTATTGAAGGAATTCTTTTTGCCCCTTAACTTTCTGCAATTGTAAAATTCCCATTGATAATTCAGATAATGCAAAGCATTCTATGACATTCTTGTTGTCCCTATGTTTCCTTGTTTGGCTTATCTCTTATTGGATTGAAGTTCATGAATGCTTTTAGTGATACTTAGGTTTTCCTGATTCCTCTTGCTTTCTACAATTTTGTGTGTTTCTTGTATTTGATCTGATTTAGATGTTTTGTGGGTATGCTATAACCCCTAGCAGTCTTGTCTCAATCCTACACCGAGCTGCAGAAGTGAATGTCTATTTGCAGGTCATAAGTGGTGTCTTCTATTCAGGCCCTCTTATGAAATACTTAGGCAAGCCTATTCAGTAAGCTGTGATCTTCTAGACCTATTTTCTTCATTGGTTTCATCCCTCTATACTGAGATCCAAACCCTAGTTTCAATGCATCACCTAGTAGGATAGATTTGCTTCCTGTCATTTCCATTTCATGCACTCCTTCTATCCCTTTCCCATCAAAGTTTACTTTCCTGTCTAAGAGAAAATCTAGGTGACTATCCAAGAGGAACCAGCCTAGAATCTGGAGGTTTCATCTTGGTTAGCAAAAGCTCCCACAACCTTGAGATGATTCCCATGTTATACTAGATTATCAAGACCAAGAGAGCTTGAGATTAGAGGTGAAAATTCCATGTATAACATTTCTGGCATGCCCGGTGGGACAGTAAAGAAGTTCATCTGTTGAAGATTGTGTCATCCCTGATATGCAGATTGCATAATACAGACTTTTAGAGGTTGTTCTATCAAGTATATCTAGTGAATCCACTAGTTTCAAAGATTCAGGCCAGCCTTGCTTAAGGTTTATGAGAAAGATCGTGACTAGAAGCTCAAAGCCTACTGAATTTTTAGAGTTGCCCTTGAAAAAAAGCTACAAAGGTAGGTCAACTCAGAGAGAATCTCCTACAAGAAGAGTCCAATCTACACCTCCTAATACTTCAGATAGGAGACCTTTCATGTTTCATTTCAGAAGAAGAGGCAGATCTCTAACCAGAGATCTAGAGAGGAAGGAGATCCAAATTTAGCAAATACAACTCATATAGTTGTTAATCTTCAGGTTACACCTCCTACAATGGCTAGAAATTTCACCTTTTCACCTTTCAATCAAGGGAGCCCATTAAATTTTGTAGTGCATCATGATGTGCCCTTGGTGGCATTAAAGAGTATACTTGATTTCACAAGGGAGGGATAGAGAACAACCTTTGAGCACATAAGAGATGTGACCACCATTTGCAGCATACACAACATTACTCAAGAGGATGTGTGGCCACCAAAGTATTAGCAGCATCTTTGAAAGGTAAGGCCTTAGAGTGGTTTAGAACTTTAACTGTTGGTTCTATTACTTTATGGGATGAATTAGGGGATGCATTAAGCAAGCATTTTGAGGATAAATCAGATAATTTATCTCTGGTTGAGAAATTAACAACTATAAAGAGAGACCCTCAAGAGCAAATGATAGATTATAATAGTAGATTCCTTAAAACATGGAATAGAATCCCAGTCTTTGTAAGGCCATCAGCTGACCATGCCTTCCTGTACTACTTGCAAAGTCTAAATAAACAAATTTCTATCATGAGCCAGTCTATGGGTGGTACCACTTTACCCCAAGCCTTTGACACTTCTGTCAGGGCTGAAAATTGTTTGATCCAAGTGGGCATGATACAGAGAAGACCTCCCATGCCTATCTTCCCTAGTCTTCAGCCCATTGCACCTGCACAAGTACCCCCATTTACCCCTATTCCCACAATATCAGCACCTCAAGATAGTACCAGTGGTCATGAGCATGCTGCAACAAATTTCTCACAAGGGTTGCAAGAGGTAAAGAGTAGTCAACAAACTAGTATACAAGAAATGGAAAACTTGCTGCAGACTCTAACCAAAGAGGTCACAAACTTGAAGAAACAAAACGAAGGCATCAGGCCACCTTTCCAATCACAATGCCAGAGTCCTAATCAGCAATATTAAAATCAAGGACAACCTTATCAACAAAATAGGCCACCATACCAAGGAGGCTATCAAGGGAAAAGACAAAGTTTTAATCAAAGACCATTCCAACCATATAACCCTGCACCTCTTAATTCCACAAATCCAGTCAAGGATATGGTTCCTAGTCAAAACAATATGGCCATGGATAATGAATGTTGTTTCCCTTGTAATCAGCCTCACAATCAGGCTATGTATTCTAATGGAAGGATGAATGAAGCACTAATGGTTCAAAATGCTTCACAAGCTCAAATAGAAGCTCCTTCTAGTGGGACAGCTCCTCAACAAGAAACACAAGAGAATGAGACTACTCTTTTCAATTGGGAGCAACCAGATTTCAATGGAGTCAATGATGAGGCTACTTTTGTTGCCTACACAAGAGCAAAGAGGAGAGCCCAAGAAATGGAGAGGGCAGATTCTGGTACTAAGTCCACTACATCTATAGAGCCACTGCAGCAAGTTGCCCCTATCACATCCAAGGAGGCCCCTGTCGTCACAAGCAAAGAAGGCCAAGTTCCAAAAGAGGCAGAACCCATCATAGTAAAAGCACAACAAAGAGTACACACTATGACACCTTATAATATTGTAGACAACATGAAGAAGTTGAATGTCACCATGTCTATTTGGGACTCTTTGTCTATTCAAGGACAACCTAAAATTTTGGAGAAGGCCATGAGAGAGGCAGCAAATCCTCAACTTGCAAAAGAAACTGTAAAACCAGTGTTGGTCAACACTGATCAAGAAAAGGAGACTCCAACTAGCAACTCCAAGGCTGGTACCATGCAAGGTAGGAATTTAAAGCCACCTCCCTTTTACGTATCTTTAATTATTGGGAAATTATTAGTGCATAATTGTATGGTAGATAGTGGAGCCACGAGCACCGTAATGCCCAAGAAAGTGGCTGATCAATTAGGACTTAAATATGAACCCTTCCAAAAGAAGGTTACACAACTTGATGGATCCTCAGTCAGTACTATAGGTGTGGCCAAGGATAGTAGTCTAATTCTCGATGCTAATCCTAATTTTTCCATTCTCCTTGACATATATATCATAGATCTCCCTGCATTGTTTTCCATATATCTCTCAAGAGAGTTCACAGCCAAGATAGGAGGTTATCTTTCTTTCGATTGGTCTCACATGCTCTTTCATACAAGGTATGGTACCAAAGTCACCATTAAATCAGAAGCCTTAGCAATACATCATATAGAGCCATATGTGTCCAATTCCATCAATACTAATTGTCCTATATTTGATGACAATGGTTTCCCAACCATTAGTGAAGCAAGCACCAAAATAGAGAATATCCCTAATATTCTCCTAGATGAAAGAACCTCAGAGATCCAAGAGAGTCTTGTTTGGGATTTTGGTTTGGGGATTTATTTGATTCAAGAAAGTGGAGCCATAGAACCAAGCCTTCTCAAAGAATACACTGATTTGGATGATTGGGATAGTCAGGTCTGGGAACTATTTTTTGATGGAGCTAGAAGTAGACATGGTTTTGGTGGAGGTACTATGCTAGTGTCCCCCAAAGGAGAAAGGTATTATACTGCCTTTAGATTCAATTTTTCCTACACCAGCAACACTGCAGAGTATGAAAGTCTGGTTAATGGACTAGAATGGGCTAGAAAAAGAGGGCTTAAAGCATTAAAAGTATTTGGTGATAGTGAACTTGTTGTTAGCCAAGTAAGAGGGATGAGTGCAACCAAAAATGATGTCATGAAAGCATACAAGCATAGAGTTTTGGATGCAATTGAAGATTTCCATGCTTTCAATATCATTGCTATCCCTAGAAAATTAAATCAAAATGCTAATAGGTTAGCTGCTATTGGATCTCAGTTTGACATCCCCAATAGCATTTCAAAAGAGGCAGATTAGCAACACATCAAGATTATTGTCAAACCTTCAATTCCTGATAATAATATCAATTGGCAAGTGTTTGACAATGATGAACAAATTCTGCAGTTCTTGTTTGAAGAAGATGTCTTTTCAAGGCACAATCAAAAGAGGTTATCACAGAACTATGGTGATCAAGTGATACAACTTAGATCTAATAAGATGCCTAAAGGTCTTGTCACCTTAGAGACTATCTTCAAAAAGGATGATGAAGTCAAGAAAAATAAAGCTGGCCTAGTAGTCCAATAGGAACATTATGCTGAGTTAGAGTTGGAACTAGGTAAGAGCCTACAATTTGGAAAAGTAAACACTAATTCAGAAAAGCAAGCTTACACTAAATTATTTAGAGAATTCATTGATGTTTTTGCATGGAGGTATGGAGACCTCAAGGGTTTTGATCCTACCCTTGCTCAGTACACTATTGAATTGGAGCCTAATGCTAAACCAGTAAGGCAAAAGCAAAGGCCTATTAATCCCAAGCTTGAACCACTTATGCATAAGGAAGTACTCAAACTAATAGAAAGTGGCATCATCTACCCCATCAAACATACTAGTTGGGTTTCCAACCTTGTTCCTGTCAGGAAGAAGAATGGGGAGTTGAGGTTATGTGTTGATTTCAGGGATTTGAACAGAGCCTCATTAAAAGACCGCCATCCACTACCCTCTATGGAACAAATTCTACAATGTGTCTCTGGATCTGAGAGATTTTCATTGTTGGATGGCTATTCAGGATACAATCAAATCTTAGTGAAAGAAGAGGATCAATATAAGACTGCATTTACAACCAAGTGGGGAACCATGGCATATCAAAAGATGCCCTTTGGTTTGTCAAATGCAGGTGCCACATTTCAAAAGGCAATGGATATGGCCTTTAAGGGCCTCATGTAAAAGTTTGTGCTGGTCTACCTAGATGACATAACTATCTACTCAAAGCATGCAGTAGGCCACATCAGACATTTGAGGTAGATTTTTGAAAGATGCAGAGAATTTGGGATATCCCTTAATCCCAAGAAATGTGTGTTTGTAGTTCATGAAGGAAAACTATTGGGATATGTAGTATCCAAAGAGGGAATTACAATGGACCCTAAGAGAATTGCAGCCATCTTAGAACTACCATTACCACATCACAAGAAAGGACTCCAATCTTTCATAGGAAAGATTAACTTTGTTAGGAGATTCTTGCCTAACATTGCAGAGTTACTCAAGCCTTTGACAGCCATGTTGAGGAAGGGTTCAGCCTTCAGTTGGACCAAAGAAGGAAAAGTTAACTTCCAAGCTATTAAAGAAGCCTTAACAGAAGCTCCTGCTCTCCTAAACCCAAATTTTAGTAAGGATTTTATCCTTTATGCTTATGTGGGTCATGATGCTATATCTGCAATGTTGACTCAAGAAAATGCTAAAGGATTGGAGCAGCCTATTGCTTTCTTTAGCAAAGGTTTAGAAGAGTATGAACAAAGATACTCTTTTGTAGAAAAACATGTTCTTGCAATGGTAAAGAGCCTCAAAAAATTTAGACATTTGTTGACCCATAGCAAGGTGCATTTGATGGTTACTCATCCAAGTGTCAAAGAATTTTTGCTTTCTAAGGACCTAAATGAAAAAAGAGCTGGTTGGATCACTAAGGTGATGGAATATGACATAGATATTTAGACTACCAAGCTGGTTAGAGGAAGAGGTCTTTGTGAACATCTGGTAGAAGATGGAAGTTCAAAGAAATTGGAATACATAGATGCATCTTTGGTGGTGCATTCTACAGGAGAACAAGCTGAGGCAGCTAGCTGGTTGCCTAATATGATCAATTATTTGAAGATAGGACAATATCTTGCAGGCCTAGATTTAGCAAAAAGGAGGTATTACAGGTTACAATCTATTCCTTTTGTGCTGATAGATGAAATTATTTTCAGAAAGGATCACAATGGTGTCCTTCTAAGATGCACAGATTCAGAAAGGGTCGCAGATATCTTATTTGAGTTTCATGATGGAGCTTCTAGTGGCCATTTCTCTCCTAGGACTACATCTTTTAAGATCATGAGGGCTGGATACTATTGGCCATCTATCTTCAAAGATAGTCATGATTATGTTAGAAGATGCATCAAATGTGCTATTTTTACAAGGAAAGAAAGATTTGCAGATCTACCCCTACAACCAGTCAAAACAGAGCAGCCCTTCATGAAGTGGGGTATAGATTTCATTAGCATGATTAACCCTCCATCTAGTGCAGGACAAAAGTGGATAATCACTACAATTGATTATTTCACTAGGTGGACAGAGGCAGTTGCTTTAAAAGAATCTAATGAGAATATTATTTTAAGTTATTATGATGACATCATTCATAGATTTGGCATTCTGGATTCTATAGTTTCAGACAATGCATTAGCATTTACAGGCCTCAAGGTCTCAAAGTGGGCAGGCAAGAAGGGCATTTATCTAAATACAAGTTCCAATTACTATCCTTAGGGGAATGGTTTGGCAGAATCAACAAATAAGAATCTGATTAGAATAATAAAAAAGACACTACAAGATAGTTAGAGGGACTGGCATACTAAATTGAGATCTACCTTGTGGTTAGATAGAATTACTCCAAAGAAAATCATTGGTAATTCCCCATACATGTTGGTGTATGGTAGAGAGGCTAAGTTATCTATTTCAACTAAATTACTAGCTTTGGACTTGGCCACTCAGTATGCCTTGTTTGAAGAAGGTGATCCTATGCAAATCAGATATGCCCAGTTGATGGAGTTAGAAGAGATCAGAGATAAATCAATGCAAGATATTGTATTCCATCAGAGTCAAACAAAGAGGATCTTTGATAAAAGAGCCAGGGTCAAAAACTTCAAGGTTGGAGATGTAGTTCTCAAATGGGATGAGTTCAGGTCAAAACCTGGCAAGCACACAAAGTTTGATTCCTTTTGGGGTGGGCCATTTGTTATAACAGAGTGCAGAGGATCTAATGCTTTTCAACTTTCAACCCTTGAAGGAGATGCCCTGACAATCTCAGTGAATGGTTTCCACTTGAAGCCTTTCTTTGAGGTTAATCCCCCTTTGTAGGTCCTCCTTGTAAATTCTTGTAAATATGTTTCTTGCTTTCTTTCCCTACTTTCTAGGTTAGTTCCTGTTTCCCAAGAAGTGCGTGTCCACAGGTTTGTCTTCTTGGTTCTATTTTTGTCCCTGCCAAGTTTTTATGCTCGGTAATGACCCCATGCCCAATGGATCACTTCAAGGCCACTGGTCTATGTCTAGTAGGCTGACATCCCACAAAGGTCACCAAAATGTTGCCCAAAATTCCCTATCATTCATTTTTGGCCACGGTCCTATTTTTTTCAAAGGAGTGCTCAAGCGTCAAAAAACCCTCTGTGTTTTCTACCTTTTAGTGTTGAAAGTCCAGTGTGTTTTCTACTTTTTGGCCCAAAAATCTAGTGTTTTTTTGACCTTCTCTCTGAAGGCTCAGGATGTTTTTGACTTTCAGTCCAAAAAAGTTCTCTATATTTTCAACCTCTAATTTGAAAACCCTTTGTGTTTTCAACCTTCAAGTGTGCAACTCCGACCAGGCGGGTCCCAGTTCCTCATAGCCATGCAAGTGCAGTGGAAATCTTGTGGTTGTCACATGTTCACAAGAAATATTCCTTTCCCTTGTGATCATGTGACAATGGTTAGATTGGATTCTTAGTGGGTCCACATTTCAAGTAAGATGGCATATTTCCCTAAGTGTGCAACTCTGACCTGTGGGCCCAGTGGCTAGCTTTCCTCAAAATCTTGTGGTTGTCACATGTTCACAAGGAATATTTCTTGCCCTTGCAATCATGTGACAAGATGACACTTGTCGATGGGCCCATTCTCCATCTACAAAGGTTAAAGCTTGGCAAAATCTATTGGTTGTCGCTACACCGCTAAGGAAAGATGTTGCCTATTTAAGCGCGTGGTGTAACGACGGTCATCGATCTTCCTTTTGATGTAATGCAGTGTTCAGTGGTTAACATCTTACAATTGGTCACATGATCGCATGGGCTCTTCTGAGCCCATGCACCCATGCGACTAACCGCTTATGGTTACGGTGGTTACAAGCTGACAGCAACCAAGGTGAGGTAAAACCAAAGCTTGTCACATGATCACATGGGATCTCCCGATCCCATGCGACCATGCGACAAGCCTTTGATGGTTGGAAAGCTTCCAACTCTGGTGGTTTATGGTCTTGGGTGGTAATGTGTCCAGTCTACGGGAGGGGCCCGGTAACATGGGCCCTCGTAGATGCAAGATCTACAGTGGTCGCATGTTCGCATGGGATCTTTTGATCCCATGCAATCATTTGACCATTGTTAGATCCTCCTGATGCTTTCGGTTGGTGAGGTCATGGGTCCAGCTGATGTGGTCAACTCTTGTTGGGCCACGTGGTAGGGTTGGACTCAAGTGGTAGATTTTGTAGACCTGAGCGTCTATGTGGTGGCAGGGGGCAGTCTCTCAGAAGCTTGTCGCATGATCACATGAAGTCTTCTAGGCTCATGCGATCATGTGACCAATGTTCTCTTAAAGTAGAGTGGGCCTAGGGTTGGTAAGCGAAGTGCGGTTGCATGGTTAGCATGTTTTACGTAGTCACTGAATAGACCCGGGGTCAAGGAAGACATCATGCGACTTGGTGACCAAAGGGAAAGTGAGCCCGAGGTGTTTTGCATGACCATTTGGTGATTCAGTGAAGCTTGTCACATGATTGCATGAGGATTTTTTAGCTCATGCGATCATGTGACCAGTGGTATTTTCAAGTAGTGTGACCAGTTTTGGTGGGCTTTTTCTGTGAGATGTTGCGAGTGTGGGTAGCTGAAATTTATGATTTCTAGAGGTGGTTGCAGTTAAAGAATGTGCAAAGACATTTTAGGTTGCCGTGTTGGATCCTTTCTAGTATCTGATCAGATTTTGAGCATTCATGGCTCAGTGGACTTGCAGGGAGGTAGATGGATTGAGGTCTTTTGTCTATGATCAGGATCAGTACAGGCATGGGCATGCAAAGAAGATATATCTGATCCGTTGTGATATTTTCAACAAAAACATTTATGATCAGAAGTGACTGGTTTTAGGGTGGATTATTTTATGCCTATCTATGTAGCCCTAATTGAGATATTTTTGATTCCTGCCTACGTGCAAAGTTGTATATAACATTTTTTTGGAGCCTATAGTGCTCAGAATCTGACAATTGTAAAAAAAAAAAAGAAGGAAAGTTTCTTTCCCAAAGGTTATTGAAGGCATTCTTTCTACCCCTTAACTTTCTGCAATTGTAAAATTCCCACTGATAATTCAGATAATGCAAAGCATTCTGTGACATTCTTGTTGTCCCTGTGTTTCCTTGTTTGGCTTATCTCTTATTGGATTGAAGTTCATGAATTCTTTCAGTGATACTTAGGTTTTCTTGATTCCTCTTGCTTTCTACAATTTTGTGTGTTTCTTGTATTTGATCTGATTTAGATGTTTTGTGGGTATGATATAACCCCTAGCAGTCTTGTCTCAATCCTACACCGAGCTGTAGAAGTGAATGTCTATTTGCAGGTCATAAGTGGTGTCTTTTGTTTAGGCCCTCTTATGAAATACTTATGCAAGCCTATTTAGTAAGCTGTGATCTTCTAGACCTATTTTCTTCATTGGTTTCATCCCTCTATATTGAGATCCAAACCCTAGTTTTGGTGCATCACCTAGTAGGATAGATTTGCTTCCTGTCATTTCCATTTCATGCACTCCTATCCCTTTCCCCTCAAAGTTTACTTTCCTATCTAAGAGAAAATCTGGGTGACTATCCAAGAGGAACCAGCCTAGAATCTGGAGGTTTCATCTCGGTTAGCAAAAGGTCCCACAACCTTGAGATGATTCCCATGTTATACTGGATTATCAAGACCAAGAGAGCTTGAGATCAGAGGCACAAATTTAGTGTATAACAGGTAGATTATTATTTTTTATCTTAGTTTGGTGGAGTTCATGCTCAGTTTGGAGACTGGTTGCTTGTTTTATGTGGTTACCAGGGCACTCAGTCTCTAAAGAATGCTCGGTGACTCTAGGCATTGGTTCATTAGCACTCAGTAATAACTGTGTTCCTCAGTCATGCCTGGCATGGTCAGTTGATTGGTGCTTGGTTATTTCCTTTGTTTCTTAGTGTTCTTTCTTACCGATGGGATTATTTGGATGAATTGGCTTGGCTGACTAGTGCATTTAATTTGTGTCATGCTCCTCATGTTATGGATTGATCGTTGAATATGTGGGGACCTAGATCTGGCATGTTGCATTCTTCTTTGTAGATCTAATAACCATTGGGGCCATCTTTTGGAGAGTTTATTTATTTTGAAAGGCTATGTGAGAGCCAACTATTGTTTTAGCATTTACTATTTGTTTATAGAAATTTATTGTTTCTTCAGCTGACTTGTGGCTAGGAATCAGTATTTATAGGATGCTTGGATAGTTGTTTAAGGATGAGATTGGGAGAAGGAGGGTTAGTAGCCTATGAGCTTAGGAGTAGGAAGATTTCTTGGAAGTTGGAGTACAAGTTTAGATCTTTCCTGGGTGCCTATCAGTGTGCTTCTTGTTGTAGACTTGGACTAGCTGGATACTGATGTTGGGAAATGATTCAAATCCTGTGAGATCTTGCAAACTGTTACTTGCTTTGTAATTTTCCATAACCAAGAAGGCCTTATAGCCCATCACATTACATGTAATTGAAATTTTGGTGAATAAAGACTTCTATTTCATTGTAGATCTGTTATTGTTATTGTGTATTTCCGCTGCATATTCGTTTGGCTGCAAGGTCGGTCAATCCTTAATTGGATCCACCCACCCTACATAAGGATCTAACCTTTTGTGGAGGTCGTACATTTGTTAAATACCATAAAAAATGGCGTCCAACTAGTTTCACCATGGATGTGACCATTGGAACTAACTTTTAACCTCCTCGAGCAATTTCTCAAAAGTTGCTGACAACAATTTTGCAACTTTGAAGTGCAACTTTTCAAAATGCACTAAAACTCAATAAAAACTTCCTAAAATAAATAAGAGGTTGATCTAAGTTCTAGATCCCTTAAATTTTTTAAAACTAAAGAAAAACAAACTAAAACATACTAAAAACTAAGTTAGCCATTCATAAGCCAACTAGGATCCACATGGACTAAGGGTCTCCTAGGCTCATAACCCTACCTTAGGAACCCTTGACCATACAAAATGGATCAAGACAAAATGAGGAGATTGAATCTAAACATCAATCCCTCCTTATTACAACCAAAACTTAAACAAAACACAAACAAAACAAAGTTCATCCTGATGGCCTTGGGTGCCCTACACCATGCTCCTCAGTACAAAGAAACTCAAGTCCCTTGAGTTGTTAATGTTGACAAAGGAAAACCAAGCTTTTCAATAGCCTCAAGGGTAAGCCATGTAGCATCCTCCACTAGCTTATGCTTCCACTGTACCAAATACTCATAATAGATGTGCCTTTGGGTCTTCCTTGCAACTCTAGTTTCCAAAAATTCTTCAATCTCCAAAGGAGATGACTTGGGAAGGTCTTGAAGCTATACCTCTTGTATAGAACTAGTACCACCTACCATCACATCATTATCAGTAGGACCTTTATAGAGATATAGGTTAGCAACATTAAATATAGGGGACAAATGAACATCTTTAGGGAGATCAATATGATAGGCATTAGAACCACATTGTTTTAGAATTTTAAGAGGTCCAATCTTCTTAGCCATCAGTTTGGTGTAGTGTCCCTTAGGTAGTCTCTCCTTCTTCAAATGCACCATGACCAAATATCCAATATTGAAAGACACATCCTTCCTCCTTTTGTCTGCATGGGATTTATACTTGGCATAGGTGTGTTGAAGCTTTTGTTTGACCTGATCATGGATATCCTTCATAACAGTGACAAAATCATCAGATAAGGCACTAGGCTTGTCTATTCCACTAACCTCCCTTAACTCCAAGATGCCTCTAGGATGAGCACCATATACTATTTGAAATGGAGTCTTCCCTGTACTTTGGTTAAATGAATCATTGTATGAGAATTTTGCCTGGGCCAAAATAGAATCCCAACTTGTTCCATGTTCTTGAGTCAAACACCTCAAAACATTACCAAGAGATCTATTGATGACCTCATTCTGCCCATCAGATTGAGGGTGATAGGTTGATGAAAGACCCACATTAATGCCCAATTTCTTCCACAAGGTCCTCCAAAAGTGACCTAAGAACTTTGGGTCTTGATCTAATATGATGGATTGGGGTAGACCATGCATTCTAACTATTTCCTTCAAGAACAAACCTAGCACATGGGATGCATCATGAGTTTTTTTACAAGACACAAAGTGAGCCATTTTAGAAAACCTATCCACCACTTATAATATGTTGTCATGACTTGATTTTATTTTATGCAACCCAACCACAAAATCCATGCTAATGGAGTCCCATGGCTTTAATGGAATGGGTAAGGGTGTATAAAGACCTACATTAGAGGTGTGACATTCAGATTTTTGACAAACCAAACATGTTTCAACAAACTTCCTTACATCTTCTAGTAAACAAATTTGTCCTTCAAAAATAAATAAATAACTTAACTCGAAATGCCCAGAAAGAAGAACAAACAACACTAACTGTTGGATAGATTATCATTGAATTGATAATCTTCCTCTAAATTGAGAGGTACAACTCTCTCTTAGAAAAATTTACAATCAATTAAATAGCTGGATATGTCTTTAGCCAGAAAACATGAAGGCAGCCTAACATTTACCCATCAACATGGGAAAAATGTGATTAACATATTTAAAAGCTTAGAAAGAAATGAATGAATGACCAATAGATTTCTCATCTAATCTCCCTAAAACAAAGAAGTAAAGGAGAATTTAACATCTTGTATTACATTTATAATTCTGGAAAAGAGAGGCAAAACAACATCTAAGAATGATTGGAATCACCCACAGATTTATTTCAATCAAAAAATCATATACCAAAACCTACAAATTTAGATATACAAAATCTATTTTATTCTTAGATGCTTAATATAATGACCAACTGATCATCATATCTTTGTACAAAAAGACCAGCTCTACAAAAATAAAAATAAAATCTAAACTCTCCTTCAATCCTCTGCTGTAAATACATAATTCAAAAATGTTCTACCTCTCCCTGTTGCCAACTGACTACTGGAAAAGAAGAACCCTTGATTCATCAAAAACTTCCCCTAAATAATCTTCAGCCTTGCAACCATTTCAATAACTATTTCTTGGATACTTTCACCCTGTTCTTTCACTTCCCATAACTAATTCTGAAAATAGTTTCCATTCATTCCCAAAGTTTTTTTTTTTTTAGATCATGATATCTTTATAAACTATTGATTTTAAAGTTTATAAAGATATAACTTAATATATTAAATGATAATTTTACAAGTGACATTTGAATATGTCAAACCAAAAATTAAAACATTTTAATGTTGGGCAGATGAAAATATTTCTGATAGAAAACATAGGTCTCCTTGCAGGGGGAATATCTTTTTAATCCACCATTAGATCGCACTCATTTTTGGATATGTTGTCTGAAATCAAGTTATCTAAATTTTGATTGGAGCGATTTCAAAAATTATATCCCAGTCAAAAGTTAGTAACTACTGAGTTCAGATCTAAAAAACTTCCATGAAATCTGACTTGATACAAGTTGTAAGTGCATGGCTGTACATTCACAGTTTGCGATTCTTCCTTTAGACTATCTCAAAATGGTTGATGGATGACCTTAGAGGAAGCATAAAACCATCTTTCATAAAATTCATGGACCCCATATCCTATTGCTTGAAAACATTGATTGCATCTGAGATCTCTGTCACTAAAGTTGCATTTTGTAAGTGACTACAATTCATCAGTTGAAAGATTATTATGTAGAACTTTGTTAACCCAAGCTTTTGAATTGTATGCCCACCATATAGCATATATCACCCATTTTTGGAATTCAAAATGATAAGACACAAACTCTACAATTTCAACTTTTGAAAATGAACCTGTACTTTTTAGCTGCGTGAACACGAATCATCCTGCCATTGAACTTTGAACTTTGAACTGAGTGAACATGAAACATCGTGCCATTGAAATTTGAACTAAGAAGGTTCAAAATTCAGGATCAATATGTCAATAGCATTTGGAATAAAAGCTTGAACTCAATCTGAATGCTTGAAATTGAAGCACTGTCCCTTAGCACAGTTACAAAGAAATGAAGCATCATAAAAGGCATGGACTGGCTACCACCCAAGGGTTGTTACAATTTACACTCGGTGGTTGAACCTTGAACTTTGAACTAAGATAGTTCAAGATTTTTAGTTCAACAGGAGGACCGGCTTTGCAACACATGTCGCTTACTTCATATAACTTTCACAAATTTTTTTAAAATTATGCAACACTTGCATTTAATGGAGTGGGGGCTTGATTTAAAAGTTTAAAATAGGGGTGCTAAAAGCATGCCAACACATCTGTTTCTAACTAGGGCCAATAATAGGACCTCTTAACCGATTCCAAAGTTTTATCTAAGCTAAAATGCCTTTCCAAGCTGCCACAATGCTTCTCCTTAATTTTATTTTCCCTCATAGACCCTCTTGGAACACAAATAAATCCACCCTTGAAAAGAAGCCCATCTTGTATCAAAAAATCAAGCAATTTAGTATGGTATCTAGTTGTCATGTCCAAGGAAACCTTATAGATGTCTTTGAAATCTTCATCCATAGCATACATGCTTGACATAGCCTCTATCCCTACACTTTCCAACTACATAGACTAAATGGTGAGGATCCTCCTACTCAAAGCATCTACCACCTTGTTTGCTACCCCTTTCTTGTGCTTAATGGTGAAGGTGTAATCCTACAAGAACTCCATCCATTTGACATGCCTGTGATTGAGTTTATCCTACCTATTAAGAAAGATAAGAGCATGATTATCAGTGAAAACAATGAATTATTTTGGAAAAAGATAATGCCTCCATTTCCTTAAGGACTAAATCATAGCATAAATCTCAAGATCATAAGTAGAATACATTTTTTTTTCTTCATTCAGTTTTTCACTAAATAAGGCTACTAGCCTCCCTACTTGCCCAAGAACCCCACCAATAGCTTTGTTACTAGCATCACACTCTACCACAAAAACCTTATTAAAATCAAGTAATACAAGCACTGGTTGTTCAGAGATCTTCCTCTTCAACATCTTAAAGGATTCATTTGCCTCATTGGTCCATTCAAAAAACATTTCCTACCACCTTTAATAGTATTGATTATAGGAGTACAAATGCCACTAAAGTTTCTTATAAACTTCTTATAAAAACTACATATTCCATGAAAAATCTTTACCTCAGTGGCTGAAGTAGGTGATGGCCAACTTAGGATGGCTTCTACCTTAGAGGGATCCATCTTCAAACTCCCTTTTGAGATCAAAAACCCCAAGTAAAAAATCTCTTCCTCCAAGAATGAACACTTTTCCAAGTTTACCTTTAATCCTTCCTCATGGAGTCTCCTTAGGACTTGATCTATGTAATGTAGATGCTCCTCCTTGCTGCCACTGAAAATCAATGTGTCATCCAAATAAATGACCACAAATATATGAAGAAAAGGTTTCAATACTTCATTCATTAAGCACATGAAAGTACTAGGAGCATTAGATAAGCTAAATGGCATGACTATCCATTCAAACAACCCCTCATTAGTTTTGAAGGCTATCTTCAACTCATCCCCCTCTCTGATTCTAATTTTTTGGTAGCCACTCTTGAGGTCAATCTTTGAGTAAAACTTTTCCCCACCTAAGCAATCCATGAGATCTTCCATTCTAGGCATTGGGAATCAATATCTAATTGTGATTCTATTGATGGCTCTATAATCAGTGCATAATGTCCAAGTGCCTTCCTTTTTAGGGGCAAGGACTATAGGCACAACACATGGGCTAATACTCTTCCTTATGTAACCCTTCTCTAACAATCCCTAAATTTGTCTTGCTACCTTAGCATTCTATTCTGGAGTGAGTTAAAGGTTGCTTTGTTTGGTAGAATATCCCTTGGGATTAGATCAATGCAATGGTTGATGTCCCTCTTAGGTGGAAGAGAATCATTAGTACTATCACCCACAACCCCACTGTATTTATCAAGCAAATCTGCCACTACTTTGGGACAAGTACTTTCCTTGGCTCCTAGGTTCAAACCCCTACCTTCATGATGAGTCTCCTTAGGTCTGATTAAAACACTAAAACATGGTACATTGTCCTCCTTAAGACCCTTCAAGAACTCTTTCTCTTTGACCAACATTACACCACTAGATAAGGATGACTCGCTAGAAACATCAGGTAAATGAGTCATAGTGAAAGCTTCTCTATTTTTGGTTATACTGAGCACATTTGTTTTCCCATCATGTTGGGAATTAGTGTCATATTTCCAAGATCTTCCTAGAAGAATATGGCAAGCATCCATCTCAACAACTTCATACATGACCTTATCTTTATAGCATCCTATTTGGAAATCTACTAAACATTGCTCATTTACAATGGTTTGTTGATCCTTACTCAACCAAGATAATTTATAGGGATTAGGATGTGGAATTATTTTTAGACTAAGTTTAGTAACCATCTCTAAGGAAACCAAATTTTTAGTAGAGCCAGAGTCAACAATTACCTTGCATTATTTACGCTTCACCTTGCATGTGGTCCAGAAGAGAGATTTCCTTTGGGCTGGCTCCTTGTTGATTGGTACCAATAGTGACCTATTGAACATGAGAGTCTCTCCTTTCTCAGGGTCAACATGCTTAGATGATGTGGTATGGTAAGATGAAGTTCTTTGGCAATCCTCCTCTTCATGAGCCAATTTCACTCTCTTATCTCCTTGGTTGCTACTGCCATTCTTCTCGAGACATCTGGAAGATTGGTGGCCAACTTGATTGCATGAGAAACATCTACCTATGAACACACTAGGGCCTCTTCCTCTTGACATGCCCCTACCATTATTTGGTCCTCTTCCTTTGAATGAACCTCTGCTACTGGTATCTTGACCAGTACCCTGATTGCTGGCTTCTCCTTGACTTTTAGGAAAAGTTCCCCTTCCATTAAACCTGCCTCTACCTCTAAATGAGTTTCCTCTTCCTCTAGTTTGTTCCCCTCTCCTCTTTTGTTTCTCCTCAATCTTGAGGGAAATTTGGAAACACTTTTGGACTGATTCCAATGTGACCAAGGTTAACTCATCTTGGATGCTATACTTCAAACCATTTTCATACACCTTGTCTTTTAGAGAAAGATTGTGAAACTCTTGAGTGTAGGCACTCACATCAAGGTCTCTTTGTTTCAAATTTTTAAGTTTCTTATAAAGATTCACTTCATAATCCTCAGGACAAATTTTATTTTTAATTCATCTTTCATTTTGGTCCAAGTGGAGATGATAGAATTTCCTTCTTCTAATATCTCATTTTGAAGAAAGTTCCACCAACTAAGGGCTAGTCCCTTCAACTTAGACTTGGCTAGCTTTAGCTTTTTTCTAGGGGGCACTTCTTCACATTTAAAATAGTTTTCTAAAGCCTCTAACCAATCCATGCACTCCCCTGGTTCCAATTTTCCATGGAACATAGGTAAATCATTTTTATCTTTATTACCCACTCTTTCTAAGGTGACAAGAATTTCAATTTGATTCTCTGGTAGATTATTTTGACCAAAATGATCTTTCTCTTCTTCCTTTGACTCCTCATTATCCCCTCTTCTCACTTGGCCTTTCAATTTATCTAACTCCCTCTTCATTTCTATATGCTCTTCTTTGACAACCCTACTCTCTGCCATTTGTTCCTTTACAATTTTAGCCAACTCCACATTAGTTTATCCTTATAGGGATATATTCTCCCTCTTCCATTTTGTCTTCCTAATTACTTCCAAACATATTCTTAGTGGCTCTGATACTACTTGATGCAGAGTTGTCAGCAGTAGTGTTCCTCTAGGCCACTCACCCACTAACTATTAACTTCTAATCTCTAGGTTCTTCTAACATTCAAAAATATTTGATAAAGATGAAAATCAATGGAATCTTCTATTTGAGGTCCACATATGAAGATTCAATCACCAAAACTTTCCTTTCAATCACACAAAGCTCTGATTACAAATTCACCTTCAAAACCATTGTAGGTCTTCTAGACTACTCCTAGGCACATAGATTTTGATCCCTGATGAACCTTACAAATCTAAAACTAGTTTTAGACACCCTTTTCAATATTACTTCAATCCCTAAAACACCTTGACTTGATTCTACTCCTGCACTACCTAACCACCTTTAGGTCATGGGCCTAATTGATCACTTTAGGCTTGGATTTCAATAATGATGATAGGAAATGGGTTGATAGGATCAAATCAAGTGCTAAGGAATATTCTTCTCACTATTTTAGACAAAAAACCACCCTTCAAACCTTTATTTCATCAAGATTATGCTTCTATGCACCCTAACTCCAAATATCCTAACAGAACATGTAGAGATGTTCAGTGTCGACCCTAGTGCCAATCTGACCTATGGTTGATTCCAGTGATCTTCTTTTGGAATCAGGTATATAGTACATTCAACTTTCATTCCTCTAGGTTTCATGAGATTCCACTAGTAGGAGTGCAAGTTTCAAGCATTTAGTAAGATACACCTGTCAAACCCTCCAAACCCTGCCTGTATACACACACTGTCTATTAACTTTGAATAAGAAACTTATCACAAGATCAATCCAATGAAATTAGAGACTGAATACATGATATTTACAAAGTGTCAATTCTCATCACATTCAACACTCCGTACATGCCCATACACAAGTTGTTACCACTGAAATTGATCGAATTCTATTAGATTTCTTGCACCAGTAATATATCATATAGATCTAACCTTTTGTGTAGGTTGTACATTTGTTAAATACCATCAAAAAAGGTGTACAACCAGTCTCACCATGGAGGTGACCATTGGAACTAACTTTTAACCTCCTCGAGCAACTTCTCCAAAGTTGTTGACAACAATTTTGCAACTTTTGCAACTTTGAAGTGCAACTTTTCAAAATACACTAAAACTAAAAAAAAAACTTCCGAAAAGACCTAAGAGGTTGATCTAACCTCTATATCCCTCAAATTTATTAAAACTACAGAAAAAAAAACTAAAACATACTAAAAACTAAGCTAGCCATTCATAAGCCAACTAGGATCCACATGGACTAAGGGTCTCCTAGGCTAATAAGCCTTCCCTAGGAACCCTTGACCATACAAAATTGATCAAGAAAAAATGAGGAGATTGAATCTAAAGATCAATCTATTCCTTATTACAACCAAAACTCAACCAAAACACAAACAAAACAAACAATGTTCATCTTGATGGCCTTCGGAGAGAGAGAGAGAGAGAGAGAGAGAGAGAGAGAGGAGAGAGAGAGAGAGAGAGAGAGAGAGAGAGAGAGAGAGAGAGAGAGATATGGGAGGGAGAGAGAGTGAGAGGGAGAGGGAGGGAGAGAGAGAGGGAGAGAGAGAGGAGAGAGAGAGAGAGAGAGAGAGAGAGAGAGAGAGAGAGAGAGAGAGAGAGAGAGAGAGAGAGAGAGAGAGAGAGACTGTGTGTGTGAGAGAAGGGAGAGAGAGAGATAAGGGATAGAGAGAGAGAGATAAAGAGGGGGGAAGATAGTGAGAGAGGGAGAGTGAGAGAGATCTCTTCCTCTCACTTTGACTATTTCTCCTCATAATTGAAATCTGACTTTAATAGGGTGCACGCCCTATAGCATACTCACCCTATAGAAGTCATAGATTTCCATAGTGTGCACATCCTATAGCGCGCATGCCCTATAGGGTGCACGCGCTTGGTAAGGAATTAGAATTTACCAATCCTAAGGCTTGGATTTTCCTTGGAGATCCAACCCAAAGGCTTGGAGGATTCAAATAGGCCTGAGATGTGTTTTCCAGCATACATACAAAAAAATGACAACTTTTTTTGTGTGCTCTTTGTTAGGTTTACTCATGGTTCAATAACATAAAAATCAAATGACGTGATATTGTAGATCTCTCTCCTAGCTATCTAAGCATATAATTTATTTTGAATTCTGATTATGTTAAGTTTTTCATCTCTAATTTCTTTTGTGTGTATGTCCATTTTTTGTTAAAAACCAACGTGTAGTATTTTGAGCATAGATTTTGGCTTGTTCATCGAATTTTGTAACGAGTTACATTTGTAGAAACTAGACTCCATTGTACACACTTAAAATTATTTATTTATTTATTATTAGATTTAAATGATTTCTAGGGGGAGCACATGTAAATTTAATATTTTCAGGATGTGTGCACTTCATAAATTCATCAAAAATTATACATTCATTAAAAAATTAGCAAACAAATCCAGGATAAACTACGTGGTGTTAGCTAACTTCTCACCAGAGTGATTAAAAAAATTTAAAAAAAAGTTAACATTTTAGGGGGAGCACACTAGATGCTATGTTATATTTTTTCACAAAAAATAGGACCACTTTTTGTGCTCCCCCTTTTTGAGGGCCTTAATCTACACCATTTTCAAAATAAATTAGTAGTTTAGGAACTAGATTCAGAGTATTACAACTCTTGTTCTTGTCACATCTTAAAATTTTAAGTCTAACTATTTTTAATTTCTTGTTGAAGTTCAGAGTTTGCTGATTTTTTTTAAAAAGTGGCATCTTATACCCCCTTTTTGGTCCTCCATCTTTTTGAACTTACCTGCTAGTATTGTCACAATGAATAACAATAGGATAATCAATTTGGATTCCAAAATCTTTATCATTTTCTTGATCCAAACAATTTTAGAACAATTTAATGTTGTTTCCACATACTCTCCTTCTACTGTGGACTGAGAAATGCAATTCTTCTTCTTGCTTGTCCAAGTAACAAGTCTATCTCCAAGAAATACTAATCCTCTTGATGTGCTCTTTCTATCATCAACACAACTTGCCCAATCTGCATCTGTATACACATGAAGATCTACATTCTCCAAGTTAGGATACCATAAACAATAGTCTATAGTTCCTTTCAAATATCTAAATATCCTCTTTACTGCCATAAGATGACTTTGTTTAGGTTTGGCTATAAATCTTCCAACAATACCAACTGCATTAGAAATATCTAGTCTAGATTGAGTAAGATATATGAGTTTACCAATCATAGATTTATATAGAGTCTTGTCAACTATTGTAGAATCATCTTCTTTTGAAATCTTGCTTTCTATTATCATAGGGGTACTTACTATCTTGCAATCATTCATCTTGAACTTCTTTAATAGATCTTTCACATACTTAGACTGATTAATGAAAATTCCTTTGTTTGTCTGCTACACATTAATTTAATCCAAAAAAGTATTTGATAGGTCCAATCATGCTCATCTCAAATTCACTCTGCATTTCTTTAGCAAATTCTGCACTAAGCTCATCATTACCTCCAAAAATAATGTCATCAACAAAAATAGCAGCCAAAAATAATCCTTCAGGTGTCTCTCTTACGAATAAGTTACAGTTTGCTGCTTCTTTCTTGAATCCAATCTTAGTCAAGTAACCATCTAGTCTTGCATACCATGCTCTAGTGGCTTGCTTAAGTCTATAGATGGCTATCTTTAGTCTGCATACCATGTCTGGTTTGTTTCATAAACTAAATCCTTCAGGATGCTTTATGTATACTTCTTCCTTCAACTCTCAATTCAGGAATTTTGACTTGACATCCATCTGATATACCTTAAAGTCTTTGAATTTAGCATAGGATAAAAATAACTTTATGGCTTCCAATCTTCTTACTGGGGAAAATGTATCAGAGTAATCAATTCCTTCTCTTTGCACATATGCTTTACATACTAGTCTTGCTTTGTTTCTTACCACTATACCATCTTCATTCATCTTGTTTCTGAATATCCACTTGGTTCTAATCACATTCTTATCGCTAGGTCTAGGGACTAGTTCCCATGTATCATTCTTAACTATTTGATCTAGATCTTCTTTCATTTATTCATGCCAATTTGAATCATTACATGCATCTTCAACACTTAAGGGTTCAATTTGTGAAAGTAAACATATCGCTTCATCAACTATTGAACTTTTTGCTTTTGATCTTGTCATGCATTTTATGTTCTAATCTCCAATGATATATTCTTTTGAATGGTATCTAGATGTGAATTTTGGAACATTAGGTGTGACTCTCTCATCCATCTTCTATGTTTCTTCTTCACTTGTTTCAGGGTCATTGACTAATACATCAATGTTGTTAGACATTTCTTCAACAACTATTGCTCTACTGGTAGGTCTAGGTTCTTCTTCAATCATAGGTGCATAATCATGATATCTTTCTTGAATCATAAACTTTTCATCAATCTTTACATGAGAACTTTCAATTATCTTTTTCAATCTCAAGTTAAAACATCTATAAGCTTTTCTTTTAGTAGAGTAACCAAGAAAAATACCTTCATCACTTCTTGTGTCAAACTTGCCAATAGCTTCATCTCTCTTGATGTAGCAAATGCTTCCAAAGATTCTGAAGTATTTTACTATAGGTACATTACCAAACCATATCTCATAAGGTGTTTCATTTGCACCTGGCCTGAATTGAATTCTGTTGATAGTATAGACTACTGTATTGATTGCATCTCTCCAATAGGTGTGTGCAACTTTTCCTTCTATCATGATGGTGTGCATTGTGTCAAGTATGATCCTATTTCTTCTTTCTGCAATTCCATTCTAGTGAGGGGTTCTAGGTGCACTTATTTGTCTCTTTATCCCATGTTCTTCACAATATTCATAAAATCTATTAGAGGTGAATTCTTCTCCTCTTTCTGATCTCATACATTTTATCTTTAATCCACACTCATTTTCAACTTTAGCTTTGAATATTTTGACTTCTCAAATGCTTCATATTTATCTCTTAAGAATGCAACCCACATCATTCTAGAATAATCATCAACAAACAAAATAAAGTACCTTTCACCATAGTATGATCTTGTTTGAGTTGGTCCACATAGGTCTGTATGTACTAGATCCAATTTGTTTTCTATTGAATTGTGCTTGCTTTTGAATGAATTCCTTACATGCTTTCCCATCACACTTTCCCTGCATATAGTATCAATTGGTTTTACAATACTAGGGAGGTCTCTTACTACCTTTATATTTCTTATCTTTACTATATTTTCAAAATTGATGTGACATAGTCTCTTGTGCCATAACCAACTATCATCTACTTTAGCAACAAAACAACTTGCTTTTGAATTAAGCTGAAAAAAATTACCTTTAGTCTTTGAACTTGATGCAATCATTACTCCTTATTTGTTATTAATGATGCACTTATTGTTTTTGAATTCCAACTGATATTCTTTGTCAAGCAACTATCCAACACTAAGTAAGTTATGCTAGAAACCATCAACATATAGAACATCATCAGTGTTATTCTTTCCATCCAAAGTGATAGCTCCTCTACCTATGATAGGTTTAGGAGTGTTGTCTCCAAATCTAACCATGCCACCTTTGTAATTATCCAAATGAACAAATATATCTTTGTCTCCTACCATGTGATGTGAACATCCGTTGTCAATGATCCAGTCTGTCCTTATCTCTGCTTGTGAAATCAATGCTATCTCTTGTGCTTTCCTTTCATCTTCTTTATCCATTTCATCAAACATTCTTTCCATGTCTTCAATAGTGCAATGAATCATATTTCATCTTCTCCCGAATCTTCATCTGATACTCAATCTCTAGCATAGTAACATTCTTTTGTATACTTAGGCTTGTAATTATTTTTGTACTTCTTGACTCTTGTAGGACACTTAGATGCAAAATGACTAATCTTGTTACATGAAAAACATTTGAATGGAAAGTGACCTTCATATTTTCCTTTTATTTCTTTCTTAGCAGTCATGGAAATGAATTCATCTAGTTCTTTGTCATCATCTTCATCATCAAAATTACTAGAAGTGTTCAAAGATTTCTTACCATGGACTAAGGCTTTGAATGTTGTTTCACTTTTAGGCTTTGTCGTCAATCTTGATATCTCAAATGCTAAAATATTGCTGATTAAGGTCTCTCTTTTGAAGTCTTTTGTGGATTTCATAGTCTCATCTAGGATGTTTATCTTTCTCTCATATTCTGGTATCAGGGTAGTCATCAATTTATCGATTATGTCTTCTTCTAAAATTTATCCACCATTGTTTCTGATTCCTGCAACTTCTTCATTAATCCTTTGATTGTAGGATCTGATGTTCTCTTCAGGTAGCATCTCCAATGTATTGTATCTTTTCTTCCATTTCTTTCTACATGCATTCTTGGCTTGGATATCACCTTCAAACATGTCTTCTAGATACTTCCATATTCTATAGGCTTTATTTACTTTCTTGATCTCTGAGAACTCACTGTGAGATAAGGCATTGATAAGGACTTCTTTGGAAATTGTATTTTGAGTGAACAATTCCTTTTTCTTTATAGTTGCATTATCTTTTGCAAGATTTGATAAGGAGGGAATAACAACATCTCAAGTAGCTACTTCAAAAATCTCAAAACCAATGAATTTTTAAATGTGTCATCATTTTGTTCTTCAGGTCAAGATAATTCTGTCCATCAAACTTAGGACTTTATTTTCTAAAGAACACCATCTGATCAACCTCAAGCTATTAAATTTCTCTCTGAGGCACTTGGCTCTTATACCAATTGTTAGGAATAGTCCCAAGAGATAATTGAGAGGGGGGGCAGGGGTGAATCAGTTATCTACAAGATTCAATTCTTTATCCAATTAAGTACAGAAGAACATTAAGCACATACACAATTAGATAATACTTAACACAACACCATAATTTTGGTTACGAAGAAACCCAAATAGGTAAAAAACCCCGGTGGGAATTAGCACCCACTATAAACTACAGTAGAGTATAATGATCCTTGTTAGAAGATCTTGCAACCTTGTTAGGAGTTGATCTTTACAATGTATGAAGTAGAGTGACCTAGTCAAAGGTCTGACCCTATTAGGAGTCTTTTACAAATAACCCTATTATGGGTGAGGACTCATTGTCCAAGAGCTCACTACTCCAATGGTGAAGGTTGCAACCTTCTACATAAAAGATACACACTATATCTAGATTTGATGAACTGTGAATTAGACTTGTTGTCTTCATCAGTTCCAATGAATAGCATACACTCTCCTCTTCTTCACATAGATCTTCAACTGATGATTGAATCAACTATACCACCTCTCAGTATATTCACATCTACTCCTCTGCTCTCTCTCAATCACACTTAGCAATCACAACTGACTGGATATAAGTATCTTTCTCCATAAGATATAATCAAGTCATCCTATTAGAACCTTCTTGAAATCATAATAGAGAAGCAATACAACTCTCCAATAAAATCTCCAATAGCTAAACCAAGAATGCAACACAAATAGGACCGTAAAACTCAATATGAGTAGACGCATCCCTTCACATTGTCGGCTCCACCAAATTAATTGAAACTTTCTTCTCATACTGAAATAAGTTATGCAATCTTAACCAAATATTCTCAACTCATCACTAAACATGAAACCAAACATGCATATCAAAATGATAAGCACAACTACTAAAATAATATAAAAATTATTGGCTCCATCTGATAAACTTAGTGGAAAATAGAAACATCATAACTCAACTTGTATTTCACAACTAACTCTGCATCCATGAACATAGATTCAAAAACATGTGTACAATGGAAATATAAATGCACAAGTCTCCATTATAACCATACTGATAATCACATACAAAACTATGTTTATAACATTGTTAAGAACACTACTGATACAAACAACTGCACAACTGTCTGTACTTAGAATTAGCCTCTATGCTTATGATATCATGAGCTGATAACATATCTAGGAAACATATGCTCAAGGCTTTATACATAAGACTTCAATGTACATTGCTTACCATATTTTTTCATCAATGACAAACATATAGTCAACACTGGCTTGCTACAAAATCTCCAATAGGTATTATAGAGGCTAATAAGCCTAAACTCTTTTGTACATTTTGAGTCATGGATCTTGAGGACAAGAAGAATTTAGGTGTTGCATAGTTTTCTAAAAAGCTTCCCCATCTTGATGAAATCCCTAATAGCCTTTGTCACATCAAAGGGGATAGTCTCCCAAAATTTTGATAGCAAATAGGTGGGAAGCCATCTATCCCTAGTGCCTTGTACTAACCCATAGTAAACACCACCTCCTTAGCTTCCTCCTCTGAGACTAGGGCTAGGAGTTGTAATACCCCAAAAATGGGCTATAGGTTCATTAACCTCCTACATCTTCAATTTGAATGAAATCGACATCAAAAGTCCTAACCTAAGGCACATCTGCACATTATCAAAAATCTTAATTGATTATCCTAAATTCTGCATCGGGGAATATTCCTAGGAATATTCCTAATTTATCTAACTATCTTTAATTAAATATTATTTGGCGATAAATGTTATTATTTATCCTAAAATTGATTAATTGAATATGATGAATATTTAATTAATTAATTTAATTCTACCACTTAATTATTTAATTAGATTTAATTACATTTATTCCTAATTAATATTGTTTTTATTTTGACAATAAATCAAAATTCCTACAAACAATCAATTGGATATTTATTTAATTGATTTAAAATCAAAGTTGTCAAATTTAATGATTTAATTAGAATAAAGTTTGATTTAATAATTGATTAACCCATAAATCAATTGTTTTAATTCAAAAAATCAGTTAAGTGGAAAATAAATCACTTTATTTATTAAATTAATTCATATTAAATCATGCACAATCACAAAAGCAGTCAACTTTAAAACAATTGCTAATTTCAATTTGTAAACTTTCTAAAACTCAACATCTGATGATGACTTGAAAAAGAGAACTAAAGCTCTATTTTGAGATAAAAAGTGCTTTTGCATGATTTTATGAATTAAATATTCTTAATTTCTTGTTAACTCAAAAATCAACTTGAGTTTATCAAGAGTGATTTATGGCTTTTCTCAATGCATCCTCAAGCCCTGGATTTCTATAAAATCAAGGCTCGGCTCTTCACAAAGGTCTGCACAATTTTTGGTTGGCAATCAACACTCAAATTTGCACAATTACTCTGGTGAATTGGCGATTGAAAGATTGAGCACTCTCGACAGGTGATTTGTGAGATCTTTCATAGTTGATCATTAGATCTTGCATAGTTTCATATCATAGATTTCATACTCATTCATAGCATTCTTAGATCAAATCTGCATTCCATTTCATTCATTCTAGATTAATTTCATACAGCTTTTTTTATATTATTACATAGAAAATCCAAAAATATAGCTTAATCTGCATTCATAGTCTTTCATATTTTGCATTCAAATCTTTCGTTTAGGTGTTGCATTGTCACTGGTCTCGGTCTGACCTAAGAGAATCATACTACAACTACTAGAAGGTAGTAAATCACCTGGTTAGTTTAGTTTCCATTTCATTGCATGATTTCAATTTTTTTGCTAACCTCTAATGTTTTACTGAAGTGTTGTGTCTATAGCTAGGTGCCAAATTCACACACACATTTCTGGCGCCCACCATGCGGCCCTGAAATGGGTTTGCATTCCATTTCTATCAATTTCTTGTCATTTTCTGGTTAAAACTATGATTTTTAATTTATGTCCATACATTTTTTGTATGACTTTTGTCAGAAAGTCATGCCAGGAGGTACCCACTATCATACAATAGGTTTAGATTTCAAGGCTCATAGCAGAAAGTACACACTATTGTTTGGAAGCTCGATTGTCATATGAGAAGACACCCACAGTCGTACGAGTTTCCAGACTGTCATCTAGGAGGTAACCCACTGTCGTATGAGTTTTGACTTGAGAATTCAATTGTCATTTTAGTGTCTTTGGAAGTTTTTCAGATTTGATTTTTAGATTTGGACTAACAGCTAACCCTAACAATTGAAATCTTCTATTTTTGACTGATACTTGCTGAATCTGATTGGAAAAGCGCAACTAAATTACTAAAATAGGTAAAAATCTACTAAGCGTGTTGCGAGGAATTCAGGTATTCTTCTCAAGCTGATAACATTTCAATTGGGATTAAAATGAACTCTCATGTGTCAAGCTTGTGTGACTTTTCTTGCTTTCATATCACAGACTTCATTTTGGGCTATAAAATGAACATAGATTTTTCTTTATGCATACCTGTTACACATAGTAAATAGGCCCTATGAACACTATTTGTGGATGATCTCAAGAGAGTGGGATTCTTCTGCTTGTTCATGCATGCGAAGCTCTTGACGATGGATCCCCTTGTAGGTAGGGAGGTTATTGAGAGAGTCTCACATTCTACTAGATTCGTGTGTCTTCAACTTTTGATTGATACATTCTCTCTCTAGAGGGATTGATAAATCATAAGCAATTGATGTCATAGATCTTTCTAAGATAATCTTGGTCTGAGCATGTCAGATTAATCTATCTGCTTTATTTTGGTTAAAAGTGAAAAGGCTAGAAGACTATGCTCTACTCCCTTTTTTGGGCAGTATCAAAAACTCAGATCCTTGAATCTGGAACTAGTCTCCATGTGGTATCTTTTGTGAGTCACCTTTAGAGAGGGTTAACCATAGTGGACATTCCCTCAGTTGGGTCAACCATGTGGATGAAACCTCAAGCAATAATAGCCATTTTCGCCATGGTAGTAGCAGCCGCTATATAAATGTCCTCGTGGAGGAAATCTTCATAGGTGTGGTCTCTTGTTGGGCTGTCAGATCTCCCTAGCAGCTCTTGATTGATTAATTTCTCAGACTGTGTCAAAACCCTAGTGCACCTAGATTGGATTTCTCCATCTTGAGATCACAAAATTTGTAGAGTCAAACCATTACTACAAACCCTAGTGAGGCCAAATTTTCATTTTTCTAGGAATATGTGCGTTATTGAAATATTTTTTGGAATATACACAATAAGCACTCCTAGGGATTAGTACATTCAGTCACTTGATTTTTCATGCCTAGGGTTTCTTTGTCCCTTGTTCATTATTTTTAGACATTCTTGGAATCACTTACTTGTTGTTTTGTGTGCTTGTTTATCTATTTGGTTACTAAAAATGAACGATCTCGAAATAATATTCAAAACTTGGACAGAAAAATTTGTGAACAATCTGAAATTGAAAACCAAAAATTTGAAAAATATAAAGTAAATATCCTTTTTGGAGTCAAAATTCATCCTATCAGGTCAGAAATTCATACGAGTTTTGGTAATTGTCATTTCAGAACCCCTATATTGTCGTATGAAAGCTTGTATAGTGTCGTACAAGTTTTTCCACAGTCAAAAAGAAAAAAGTCAAAATCCTACTATCAACAGTTGTGCGAGCTTTGAAATTATTGTATGAGTTTGTCAACTATCATTTCATAGCATACCCACTATCGTATGATCCTACAGAAAGTTGTTTGAGAAATTTCATTGCCAGAAAGTTGTCAAAATTGTCCGAGACCTAGTTTTTACAGACCATTTCTAGAATCTGTTGAAAAAATCATTGTGTCAAGAATAGAGCAAAAACTAGAACAAATTCATTCATTTTCCTCAAGTGAGCCTTTGAGTCTGAGTTTGCCTTCTGATTTATCGATTTGAGTCTTTTTCATCTTGTGTCAAAACCTTGTCAACATTACCTTCAAATTTGATCTTTTTACTAAAATGGCTAAGTGTTGTGAGCTCATGCTTGCCATCTGTTGGGCATCTACCCACACTACTATGGTATAGTATCCTTCATTTACATCTGATCTAATCTTTAATGACTTCAATCTTGATAAGGTTGCGTCATTCGATCTTTTTGAATCAATTCATTCTTCAGTTGTCTTCATCTTATTCTTTTGCTTCACCCAAGGTTAATGGTGGAAACTAGAGCTTCTTCACACAAGAAATATGAAGAGGTATCCCATACAATACCTTTGAATACTCTCTAGGCCCCAACTCTTGAACAACTCTACAATTCTAGTCTTTATGAAGACAACGGTCTTGGCAATTTTTTATTAAAAACTAGTTAAATACCCCCTCCATCAACTCATGGAGGTAATCAACAAACTCCACCTCGATCTAATCCAGGGAGCCCTAAAAATCCTAACATGTCTCATGAAGGGACACATCATGGGTCCCAAGGACATCAATCTCAATAAGGTATGGATCAAGAGCCTACACCTTCTGAAGTTTCCCAATATCAAAATGATGATAACTTCAAAAGGATGATGAAACATTTCTTGAAAGAAGATAAAGAAGCATACTTTCTAGAGTTAGCTCATCAAGGAGCTAAACTTCCTCCAAAATTTAATGTTTAAAATATCATTACACATGAGGAACAAAATCCCATCATGGATATGATGAAATAGATGCATGCCATGCAAGTCAAAATTAACAAACTTGAAAAAGAAAAGGAACCTAAGGAGTTCTCCATGGAGGCTCTATGTCCTTTTCCATTTGATAAAGACTTGTACATGCTGCCATTCCCTAAAAGAGTGGAGATGACTAAATATGATAAGTATGATGGAAAATCTGACCCTCAAGATCATGTCAGAGAATTCTATACCCAATCTATGGAGTTTATGCATGAACCAACCTACGTAATGCATCTTTTCCCTCGATCTCTGGGAGGAGAAGCCATTCATTGGTTCTCTAGAATTCCTCCTACTATCAAAAATTTTGAGGAGTTAATTAAATCATTCTATCAATAATACTCCTACAATATTCAACATCCGGTCACCATGATCGACATTTGCAATCTAAAATAGTATCTAGGAGAACCATTCCTGACATTTCTCAAGAGGTGGAGGAAGAAATTTTCTCTATATGTTAGATCCATTCCCGAAACTGAGAAGTTGGAAATCTTCATCAATAATCTTGTTCTAGAAATCAACTACCCTTTACAAATGCAAAATCATACATCTTTTGATAAGATGGTAGATAATGCAATCAAAATTGAAAAAGTACTTGTGCAAAAAGTAGACATCACACTTCAAAAGGACAAGTATGAATCTGGATCTAGTTCTAAGGACAAGAACAAAAATTGGAACAAGAATAAGGGCATTTTCATAGATGGTATTATTGATAATATCTATGCCCCATCTAGGGCACCTTCTTTCAATCTCACTATTGGTACCCAAGCCATCAAAGCTTCTGAGGCTAAAGCAATAGAGTCCAACAAAGAGTCATCTGATTATAAACCTTGGGCTACAAATCCTAATCGTAAATTCACTCCTCTTGGAGAATCCTTAGAATCTACCATGAAAACTCTATTGGTAAACAAAATCATCTACTTTCTTGAGATGAAAGTCTTTGATCTTGAACCTAAACCGAAATGGTGGAGAGAGAATGATTTATGTGAATTCCATCACAATAAAGGTCATAAGACTAATAACTACATCCTCTTGAAGAACATCATACAAGACAAAATTGATAACCAAGATATCACGATTGACAATCATAAGAGCAATAATGATCATACAGCATTCACAGAACCATTTCCTAAATATGGTAAAGAAGATTCTTCTTCACAGCCTAATATGGGTGCTAAAGTCAATTATGCATACTCCGGAAACAATGCTATCATCAATATGGTTGAACCATGTCTATCTGAGTGTTGCAATGTCATCACAATTGTAAGAAGAGATAGAGAAAATCAATCAGCTAATGCAGTTACTCGATCACAAGCTCAGGCACACCTACAAGGACAAATACTAGATTCATCCAATGTCCCTAAGGTGCCTTTTCATCTTTCATTTGCTTCTAATTGAAGGCTACATCTAAATCTTCAAATCCTAAAGACACGAGGCCTACTTCATATAGTATTCTTCAACAACTCTAGCACACAAATGCTAAGATCTCAATCTTTGAGTTGCTTCAGATATCCCCAGCTCATAGAGCCATTCTAGACAAAGCTCTGCTCGGATCCAATGTTCCTGATGACCTTGATTTAGATAGATTCTAGTCTATGGTTGGTCATCTTATATCTCTGTAGTATATTTCCTTTTCAGAGGAAGATGATAACTCCTTGAGTCACCCACATAGCCAGCCCTTTCATATTGAAGTCTTGATCCAAAACCATCATGTCAAATGTGTGTTGATAGATGGGGGCATTGTTCTAAACATTTGTTCTTTCAGCTTGATTACACAATTGGGATTTTCATAAATGGCCATTTCTCTTAGAAAGAAGATAATTATCAAAGCATATGATGAGCAAGAAAGATCTTCTAAGGGAACTATTGTCTTACCTATCAGAGTAGGTCCTATCATCAAAGATACTGTATGTCAAGTTCTTGATCTACCTTTGGCTTACAACATCCTTCTACGGAGACCTTGGATACATGAGATGAAAGCTATTCCTTCTACATATCATCAATGTTTGAAATTTCCTTATGAAGGGGTAGAAGTGATGATTCCAACTGATCTATATACAACTTGCAATACATTGAAAGAAAGTGTTGATAAACTTGTTCCTAATAATAGGAAATCTTCCACTAAGCAGCTAGACATTGCTTCAACATTCCAGATGGAAGACATAGCTAAATAGTTAAAATCAAAGAAAATGGTATGGGAGAATATACTATAGAGCTAGTCTTATCTTTGACATCTCTCCCTATCTCACCTAAGTCTTATGGTAAAAGTCTAAAACAATCCAAACTAGAGTCTAAAGAACCTCTTGCAGTATATAAAGGAAAATTTGTGGCAGAACAAGTATCTAAACAAGAGTTTGAAGAAGATGAAGTTGTACTTACATGGCTATATAAAGATGAATTTGAACCTCAAGTTGTTCAAAAGTGTGATTTTGAAACCCCTAAGAGCCTTTCTAAGTCATATGGCCCAGGGGACAAATTGATCACAAAAATGGGATATAAAGGAAAAGGACCTCTAGGCCTATAGGGTAAGGGTCTTCTGTCACCTCTTGATCATCGCGGCCGAGAAAACAAGAATACAATAGGTCTAGGATACACAAAGAAGCATTTCTATCTTATCAAGAACTCCCCACATGTATTATAATAGATTGAACCCTCTATAGTGAATCAACTAAAGGGAGAAATAACTGAACAATCTGATAGTGATGATTCAGACACCACTGATGAGCTCATTCCTTATGAACATTTTCCTAAAGCAATCGAAGACCTCCTTGACACTGAAGATGATCTAATAAAAATAATTAATGTAGTAGAAACACAATAACCTACTATAGAGCAAGAGATAGTTGCACCACAAGAACTAGCTAATCTCGAAGACAATCAAACAGACAAAGAGGAAGGTGGTAGTTATTCTGACATAGATTCCCACAAGTATGAATTCAAATCAAAATCTAAGGGAAACCCTTCTTGGGGAATTCATCCTAACTTAAATCATGTTCTTAAATTTCTTAGAGGTATGGATGAAGAATCTAATGAATATGAATGGGGAGCCATTCCAGAAGAAGATGAGCTTATTACAGAAAAACATGTTGATGTTATTCACCAATATGCACCTAAACCCAATGTAAGTCTAGCATGAAATGATGAACTTATCGAGTCTGGTCCACTGATGGCTAAAGTGGATTTCCACAATGACATTGAACCTATTCATGAATTGAATGTCTTAAGTTATAATATCACCTTTGAACTCGAGCATCGGGTTAGGATGAATGATGACAAATCCATATCCGTAAACACTCTTTCCCAATCTTTCACCACTTTGACTATCCAAGGCCATGACCTTCTTGACCTAATATCTAAAAACCTAAACAAAGGTATTTATACCTTTCCTAATGATTATGCCCTTTCTTGTTACCTCAATGCAGTCGAGCCTATGAGGACTTCCATCAGTGAACCAAGCATCAACATGATGGAGTTGAACATCAAATATCTTAGTCAAAAGAATAAGAATAAAAAGAAAAAGAAAAGGAGTTATGAGGGTGAAAACCACTTTGTGGCAATCTCAAAACCTACAAAAGTAAAAATAAAAGACATATCCAAAGGTGAAAACCTCTCTGAGGCACCTAAGGATGAGATATTTGATGTCCTTTCAAATCATTTACAGGACATATCTCTAGTTCTAATTGATTCCACTAAATCTATCAACTTGGGAACAACAGAGGAACCACAGTTGATCCATGTAGCACAATCTTTATCAGAAGAAGAGAAGCAAAAATTTACAACATTCTTAACAAAAAAGAAGATCAAATTTGCATGGAAATACTCAGATATGCCAAGGTTGGATCTTGATCTTATTATGCACCATTTATCTATAGGTCCAAATGTTAAAACTATTAAGAAAACATTAAGAAAGATGCATCCACATGTTGCACTCTTGGTAAAAGCTGAATTAGAGAAGCTACTAAAATCCCAATTCATTCGTGTTATTCATTATGCTGAATGGATCTCTAATATTGTACCTATTTCTAAACTAGACAAATCTATAAGAGTGTGCATAGATTTCAGAGATGTGAACAAAGCATGCCCTAAGGATGATTTTCCACTACCTAACATTGATATGATAGTGGACATGACTGCAGGTTTTGAGATGTATTCTTTGATGGATGTTTTTTATTGCATCAGGTGGTATTAGAGCGAGATGAGATCTTGATCTAGGTCTATGGATCTAGGTTTGTAGGTACCTCTGGAAGCCCTAGCTGATTGTTGTGGGGTAGCAAATTGTGATCTAACCCGCAATTGTAGAGGGTTGACAAGATGGTTCATGGGAGGTGAGATGCAGATCCAAGATTGGTAGATATGCTAAGGCAGATTGTTGCAAGGTTAGAAGTAGTTGAAACAACCCAAAGAAGAGGTAGACATCTTGAAGATGTTAGTGATGATGAAGTTGAAGAAGAACAAGCAAATGCATAACCTGCACCTATTATGGATCAAGGTGAAGATAGATTTTTGAAGGATTTGACAAGTTTGAAGTCTACACCACATTTCAATCCTCCTGAATATGGTGGAAAGATAGATTTTGATGGATTGGTGGACTATATCACCGAGATGGAAAAGTATTTTGAATATGAAAACATTCTTGAGCATAAGAAAGTGAAAATTGCAAGCACTAAGTTAAAAAGCCATGCATCCCTATGGTGGGAACATCTACAATTAGATAGGAAAAGGAAAGGCAAAGACAAAATCAAGGTATGGAGTAAGATGGTCAATAAATTGAAAGGAAAGTTCTTACCTTGTGATTATCAGATTAACCTAGCTAGGCGAATGCAAAGTTTGAAGTAGAAAGATAGCTCGATAAAAGAGTATACTGATAAATTCTATAGATTGGATATCAGATCTGGACATGATGAAGATGATGTGGAAAGAATCAGTAGATACCTGAATGGTTTGAGAATTTCCATCCAAGAGGAAATTAGTATGGTCAAGTTGGAGAACATTGAAGAGGCTTATCAATTTTCTTTGAAAGCTAAGGAGAACAAAAGACATGAACAGAGACAGAGAGGAAGAGGTGGTAGATTCCCTAGAGGAAGAGGTAGATCTAATGGTGAAAATGGTAGATCTAAACCTGAAAAGACAAATCTGGACAAAGGCAAGATCAAGTGGAAAAGTGAAACTTCATCTAGAGGAAGAGGCAATAACTATAGAGGTGGTTATAGTAGAGGAAGTTTCTGAGGAACTTGCTACAATTGTGGAGAAGAAGGACATAGATCATTTCAATGTACACAAGTAAGTAAGAAGGCTGGTAGCAGTAGAAATGCTTTGGTGCAAGAAGAGCCACTGAATGAACCTGAAAAGGAAAATAACTTGATGGTAAGGAAAGCACTGTGGAATGAAAGAAAAAAGGAAGATTCGGTAAGGAAAAGTTTGTTCAAGACCAGATGTAGGGTTCCTGATAAAGTTTGGAAGGTAATCATTGACAGTGGTAGCTCGGAGAACCTGGCATCTGAAGAGATGGTCACAAAATTGCAGTTGGAAAGGCTGAAACATCCGAAGCCCTATCAAATTTCATGGATCAAGGATGAGCATACACTCCTAGTAAGTGAACAATGTTATGTAAATTTGAAGATTGGAAAATACTATGATAAGGTGTTGTGTGATATCATGCCTATGGATTGTTGTCATATTTTGTTGGGTAGACCTTGGCAATATGATAGACATGCTATATATGATGGGAGATTGCATAAGTATACTATTGTGGCTGATGGAAAGAGACAAATCTTGTTACCATTGATCGAAGAACCTGTTAGTAATGTTTTCACATCTATGAAACTTTTCTTGATGGAAGGAAGAAAGTTTGTTAAAGATTTGAAGAGGAATGATGTATGTTCTGTTGTGATTCCTAACAAACTGAGTAAGAAAATAGAAGATAATGTTCCTCAGGAGATTGATAAGTTGTTCATCGAGCATATTGAAACCATTTATGATAATGTACCTAATGGTTTTCCATCAAAAAGAAGCATTGATCATTGTATGGATCTAATCCCTGGAGCTAGTTTACTGAATAAGGAACCTCATCGGCTAACACCTACTGAGAATTTGGAATTGAACCGAAAGATTCAAGAGTTGCTGGAGAAAGGTTTGATTAGACAGAGTTTGAGTCCTTGTGCAGTACCTACTATATTGGCACCTAAGAAGAATGGAGAATGGAGAATGTGTAATGATTCCAGAGAAATCAATAAGATAACAGTGATGTATAGGTTTCCTATACCGAGGATGGATGACATAATGGATAGTTTGATTGGAGAAAAGTATTTCACAAAGATTGATTTGAAAAGTGGGTATCATCTAGTGAAAACTTTAGTGGCGATTATTTGCCAATTGGCAAATGTTGCTTCTCATTGACCCCCAATTTGGTGAATATATTGGCCACTTTGGAATGATCATATCACCCCGCATTTATGAAAATTAGGTCCAATGCCTGGGCTCATCGCCAATTGGTTTATGAAAAGTGGGTCCAACGGCTAGGATCATCACCAATGGCATATAATTTTTGGGGAATATATTTTTTTAACATTCACCTATAATTTCAAAGCAGTCCCAAATGGACGGCCCATATTCGCCAATAGTTATATATATATATTTTTAGGCAGACCCAACTTCGCCAGCCATTTTACGGATGTGTGTCTCAAATTGATTGATTTTTTCTAACTTTATTAATATTACCATGGTATTGGACGACCCATAATTGCCTAGGATATAACACAAGATGTGTTATAATTACATGGGCTTTGCCAAATATTTGGACACCGACCTAATACCTCCCACCTAATTTTCCAATAAAGATTAGTATAAATACATTCATACATCAATGTTATTGTACACAATTTGGATTGGTTCAACTTCAATTTGATTGATAGAAAAGTTCAGACTATTGAGTCTTGACTGCTTTGGTGAGTTGTGATTGCGATTGAATTTGAGGCAAAGGTAAGTGATTATTATTCTACGACTATGTAAACATTGTATATTATAGTTCTATTGTCATTTGTCACTTCTTCAACAAGCAAACATTTTTTTAACATTTTTTTCACTGGTAGGCTGGTAGCCTTTATTTTGTTGAAGAATCGAGATGTCAAACAAGAATAAGGGTAAGGCTCCCACATATGGGGAAAGCCAAGAGAGGCCAACAAAACATAGAACCTTATCATTGTACTTTGGTCATGGTGTTGGAAATGTTTCTGGCCAAAAGTGGGAAGCTACTTCATCACAAGAAGATTTTCAAGATTCACAACCTGAGGCTGAACCTACACAACATATTGAAGAAGTCAGAAAACCTGATATCTCAGATCACAATGAACTTGAAGAAGATTTTTAGTTAAATACCTAGAGTAGCCATAATGATATAATCAACTTGGATGAGACTGAGAATGTCAGAGAAGATGATGGTGTAGGGAAGAAAAGAAAATACAAATCAAAGAATGATAGAATGT
Organism: Chamaecyparis obtusa; assembly: GCA_027943335.1. Lineage (NCBI taxonomy): Eukaryota > Viridiplantae > Streptophyta > Pinopsida > Cupressales > Cupressaceae > Chamaecyparis > Chamaecyparis obtusa. The sequence goes on along the minus strand of BSBK01003945.1, from coordinate 1,236,116 downwards.
GGGATCTATCAAGGAATTTTCAAATAGAATGGGTGTCAAAGTATCCATTCATTAAACTAGTGGATAATCCAATTGAAGGGGAGCCTCCGGTATAATGCAGATGTAAGATTTGCAGTGAGATAAATAAGAAGGAAAAGAGGTTGCAGCTAAAAATTGACACCATAGAGAAGCATATGGGTAAAGTTTACGAAAAGAAAATGATAGATGGAGTTCAAAAATTAGTGATAAGATTGAAAAACAAAGGAGGAATCTCAGCATGTTAGGAATGTGTAGAATTATATGAATTTTAGCATAATATAAAGATGAAGCCTAGTGAAGTTAAAGGCTCTATTGAAGCTTGTTTTGGAAAAGCATTGGAAGTAGAATTAATGGGAAAAGTTGTTTAGTTAAGTGTTGTGTTTAATATTTTGAGCAGAGGGCATCCTATGATAGACTACCCATCATTGAGTACTTTATTACACTTTTTGAAAGTTTGTAACTATCCTAATAGTCACTGGTTAGTAAATAGTGGATGGGAATGGGAAAGTTGTCTTGCCGAGATTGAAAAAGAGGATCTAAAGGAAAAAATTAAAGAGTCAAATTTTATTGCATTGTCTTTAGACGAGGTTATAGTAGTAGACAATACTTCCTGGGTATGCATGCATGTTTATACTATATAGAATTTTGTTCACCAACCTCATCTACTAACTATTGCTAAAATGAGGGATAATGCGACAGCGGAAAACTTATTTGAACTAGTAAAGAGTTCTCTAATTGAATATGGAGGTATAAATGACATGACCATTTCCAAAAAGATCATGTGTGTTGGAGCGGATGGAGCTTCAGTAATGCAAGGCCATAGGGGTGGTCTTTGCACAAAGATACAATCTTCTTGTGAACCCTATGTTACTCCCATTCACTGCATGGCCCATAGAATGAATCTAGCTTTTGGAGTTGTCAGCAAGCATGCTCTAGTACAAAAAATCAAAGCTTTAATCAAAGAGCTCTACCAATACTTTTGTCGAAGTATGAAATGATTTAAGGAATTTCAACACTTTGCCGAAGGACTAACCGATGGGAACAAGCTTCTTAAGGATAATGATACTAGATGGATCTCTTTGGATGGACCAGCACATCAAGTTTTTTCAGAATATCAATAGTTGCTTGGTCTAATGAACTCAAGTCATGATGAAGCTGGGCAACCAAAATTTCCTGCCCTGCTGGCAATGTTAACTAATGTAGAGACACTATTAACATTAGTAGGTATTCTCCCCATGCTTGAGGAAATGAGAAATTTAATGAAAAAGGCCCAACAAAGAGCAATGTATATTGCAGAATATGCTTCGCTACGTAAATTGACATACGTGGCACTTGATAGTCTCTATCAATTATGTGAAGATAATGTAAAATTTGCCAGCTGGCTAAAAGTCACAGATTTGGACAATCCTGAGAACTTTTTAAAAATAGGTTCAAATAGGGAGTTATGTGCAGAAGTTTGTGGATTTGAGATACCAATGCACTACTTTTCTAGGATCGAGTCCAAGGAACAAAGAAAGAACACCAGGACTCGTCGAGTATCAAGTATTAAAAAGGAAGACTTTACCAAGATTGTTGAGTCTGTAATAGCTTCTGTGAAGCACATTGCCTATGATCTTTCCTCATAGATTAGAGAAACATTCCCTCCAACCAAACTACTTGAATCCATGGCTATTGTGTTTCCTCAATATTGGAGTATGAACAATCCAAAAGATTTTTAAACTAGGCTACTAACTCTGATAGATCATTTCTGCAAAACCAAAGAGTTAAATGGAGCAACTCTAAATGGAATTTTAGATGGAAATAGTTTGGGAGAGAAATGAGGTCATTTTTCAATAACAAGGAGGGAACAATATAATATTATGCAGAACCCTCGTGAAGATGGATCGGTATCAAGGCTTTGGAAAAATCTAGCTGACAGTGAATTGTTGACTGATTCAATATCAGAATATTTCAAGCTTGTTGATTTATGTTTGACCATGATATTGGGGTCGGTGGAGGATGAGAGAGTTTTTAGTGCTTTGGGATTCCTAAAGTGAAAGCTAAGAAACAAACTAGACAAGAATCTGGAAAATTGCTTGAGGGTCTATACATCTAGGTATGAAGTCAATACATTTCCTTACGAAAGGGAACTGAAATTGTGCTGGAAGAAATGTCAAAGAAGAGGGATGGGAAACATTTCAAACCAAAGTGGGACTAGGAGTGGGAATGCCAGAGACAATGATGTCATTGACTCATGTACTACTAGTACTGGTACTGCTAGCGGTGAACATCAGTTAAGCAGTGGTATGCAAAGTGAAGAAAACATATCGAAGAACCAAGGAATCTATGAAGTTGATGGCACTGATTTTGATGATCTCAATGATGATATGATGTGGTAGCTTGAAGTTGAACCATTGTAGAAGTAGCAGTTCCTAGCTTCCTAGGTATTTATTAATCTTTTTCTTGAAGTCTACTGTCAGTTTCTGTATCTCATCATCAATCATGCATAATATTATATTTCAATGTCAAAAAAATGAATGTGGTTGATAATGTCATCAAGATTCAATTCCATAATTAATAATGGTTTTCTTTTGCATTATTTAGCTCATATGGTACAATTCTTGTAGATTTTTCATTATTTGTTTTGACAACATAGCAATTCATATTTTAGAATTCTTAGAGTTAGAAATACTGATTCTCATTAATTTAATTACAAATATGATACAATGTAACAATTCATTCATTAATACTAGTAAGAACACAACTCTGTGATTCTATTTACAAAACTCAATGACTCAATACCCATTGGCAATTTGGCACATTGCCCAATTTCAATTTCATTACCCTAAGCCAATGAGTAATGATCCTGAATTCCCTTTTATAGAAACAAGGGAGCAACAACAGCTTCAGGTTGATTTGCCTAATGTGGAGTGAGAAGTCTCAAAATCTAAATCAGTAAAACAACTACAAGTCTACAACATCTCTACAACTTTAGTTGTACATTTCTGCATTTGACAGGCTGGTTTAGTAAATTAGCATTGGCAATAGCATCTGCAAGATTGCAGCATTCATCCTGTTCAAAAAACAAAGTTCAAACTTGTTACTTTAAACTCAATTCTAGACTCTAGTATTTAGGATAATATCAAAGATATATACTAAAGATATAGAGATGATTGAAACTAAAAGTACTTTCACATACTATGATTGATGAGATCAAGATGATTTTGTTAGTTTCTTTAGTATGCTCCATTCTTCATCAGTTGGAAGGGAAAAAATTTTCATGTTATAGTACATGACATGCAACCTCATCAGCCATGCATACTTGGAAGAGTGAGTTGTAAGCAATGTTCCTTCCATTACTGCATTCAAATTTTTGAATATTTTGATGCACTTTGCAATGCCTTCATAAGTTCTATCCTGAGGAAGGTTGCCTAAATCATATGTCACTGTGTCCTCCAACTTTTTTTGTAAGCTTCTCTTCCAATGAAACTCATTGATGAGTTATTAAGACTAGGACTCAACAAACCAAGAGATATCAATTTGTTTGTTTTACTATTTATCTTGGTGAGCTTTGGCCTGAATAAGGAAACATTTTCTTCTACTTCTATTAGTTTCTGACATTTTTGAAAGATAGAGTTCACCTTTATTGTTGCAGCAACACAGTCCTGAATTCCCTTGCTTGCTAAATGCTTGTCACTGCTTCTGTTGATTTCTTGCATAATCTACTTTGCAATTTTCTTTCTCTGACAAAAACTTTTGTTCTTCTCAATGTGCTCTCTTAGCTTCCCAAAAACATCTGTAAGAGTTTCATTCAGTTCAAACCAATCACACAACCTATTAGAAGACATCTTTATTTGGCCCTAGAAGAATTTTTTTATTTGCTTGACTGTATTATTTACATGGTCATTCAAGCTTTTTTCATAATTTGTAATTGTATTATTTGCCTTCTTTAGGTCTTCTCTCATTTCTGAGAACTTGTGTTCACTATCTTTTCTTATTTCCTCTGCTTTCTCTTCCCACTCTTTTGCTTTCTATTCCCACTTTTTTGTTTTTACCCTCTCATTCTCCAATTCTTTCTTTAAGTTATTGGTTGCCTTTCCCGCACTCTCCAAGTTTTTGTAAAAACTTAATGAAGAGGCTTTTTCATTCTAAAGTTTTTGTTCACTCTGTTCCAATTTTTCCCTCAAAGATTTTAGTTCTGTGTCAATATGTTCTTGCTATCCAACTCCAATTGCTTCTTTAGAGGATGAATTTTTTATACTTCTCTCTAATTCTTTGCACCCATTTTCTACTGCTTTCTCAATTGCCTTTACATTTGCTAGGTCTGCCTTTAACTTATCTATTGTGCCCTGAAGCTTTCCTTTCTCTCTCTCCAACTTCATTAGTGAACTATAGACCACTTGGTTAGTCATTTTTGACACATTTATCTTGTCCACATTTTTAATTTTGGATAAATCCATTTGGAGGGTGCTAACTTGAAATTGAGATGGATCTAACTGACTCTTTGGTGGATTGTTATCTCTAGCTGGGGGCATAACAACCATGAATTCCATCATATCTTTATTTAGGTCATATGTGGGAAATAGCCTATTTATTATAGGTTCTGCCTCACGAGCAGCAGCAACTGCTTCCATCTTCATTGTCTTACTATGTTGTCTATTCCTATTTTTTGATTGTTCATAGTTAGTTACAAAATCATTGTAACAAAAATTAGGGTTTTGTGACACAATTGAATGTTTGAATGGTGAAATAGCACTTGCACTGATGTAGGAGCTTCCACCTATGTTGCCTGTGGTGGTGCTAATTACACCATGAGGATTAGCAACACCTTGACCCATTACAAGTGGAGTATTTGGACTATTTTGAACCTGAGGGTTTTGTCCTAAAGGTTGGGAAATTGTTGGAGTCCTAGTCACCATTGGCATTGTTTTACCAATACTTGTCAAAACCTTTTGCTTCTTTACACTACCTTGATCTGTGGGAATAGTTGTTTTCATGTCTGTCTATAATGTCATTTTCAAATCACTAGTTGTAGTTGTAGTGCTTGATTCAGATTGAATCTGAGTGCTTGGAACAAATGGAACTATATTTGAAGATAGAAAAAGTGGAATTGACTGACTTGATGAATATAATGATTGAACTGCAAGCCCAAGGCCTAGTTTCACACCATGTTTTGGTTGAGCTGCTAGGTTAGGTAAAGACCAAACCCCTTGTCCAGTAGGACCCAAACCACCAAAACCTTGGTAGCCCATTTTTTGTATAATATCTACCCCTTTGGTATATTGATCTTTTTTGGAGGCATCAACTCCTCTACTAATTGAATATATTGTATTGGATGTGGGATTCATAGAATCCTGGTCATCGTCATCATCATCATCATCATCATCATCATCATCGTCATTGTCATCATCATTGTCATCATCATCGTCATCGTCATCGTCATCTAGATATGCTTCAGTTGGATGCTCCTTATTCCATAATTCGTTAAACTTTGTATCCTCTTGCACGTCATAAAGATCTGCAGAGGTCTTTGGCTCATTGAGATTCTTCCTCATTTCCCAAAAATTAGAAATTTTGGTTCGAGTCCAATTATCATCAATACATTCATTCATTAGCTTTTTTGGAATAGAATTTGTAGATGGTTGAGCAGCTTTCTGGTAGAAATTGGACGATGTCATACTCATGGCCTGCACTTTTCCTTTCTATTTGTGCAATGCCCTAATTTTTTATGACAATTCCTGTATTGACATATTATTTTCAGTAGCATATTTCTCCATCTCTTTTTTGACCTCCTCCCAGGAATCCATTTTTTTAAATTTTTCAATCAATGGCATACTTTCATGTTGATATTTGCTTGCAGAGTTCCCATTCTCTCTAAGCTTTGTTCCAATTATGTTGAGTGGATCATACTACCAGTGACTGTCAACATCAAAGTGAAAAATTGTAAAAAAGGCTTCTGCCACTTTGAATCCTCTTCTCTCAAATGTGAACCCTCCAAATGAGAAAGGCAAGGAAGGAAATATCATTTTCTTTTGCTGACCACTAAAGAATACATCTGTGCTCTTCATCTGCTATACATATTCCAATGCAAATACCCTCTCTGTGACATGTATTAGAAGTTTGTAGGGTTCTACTACTGAACCGTAAAACCTTAACACTGTGTACTCTTCCATGAAGTACTAGTCAGCCAATTGTATTTTACTTCCAAGTTGAAGTAAATCTCTACAAGTAGCAGGTAATCTAGGCATTGGAGTGCCTGTAATTTTATCGTACATTAGTGCCAAAAAGAAGTCTACAAAATTGTTGTAGTTCCTTCTATTATCAATCATCCTTATCTGAGGTGTCAACTCATATATTGGATTTTGGCCTTGACTGCAAAGCTTGTTTGTCTAAAATATTGCATGATGCTTTGCCAAGAGAAGATAGCACAAGTAGGTTGTGAATCTAAATGTCTTTTGTGAACCTATTTTAATCATTAGTAATTGTTCTTGCATGCAACAAACAATGCACTCAATAAAATAATATTTTACTAGTTCTTTTTCAAAACGAATATGAAAAAGCATTTCAAGAAAGTTGGCACCCACTTCTTTGTTACTATCCAATCCCAAACAAAATGCTAGCAAGGAAATACTGTCTTGAACCCATAGCACAAAAATTTCATAATCATAAGGAGGCCTATGATCTGGACTCAGGCTTGAACTATTTGTAATTGTTATTCCTTTGATATAAGAATCTCTCTGTGTTGCATCTATTTTTTCATAATCCTCTACCAACTTTCTTAGGTCAATTTGCACGTTTGAGTTTTGTTGTTCAAACCCTAGGTTCAACAGACTAGAAAATTCACTCTCGGTCATGGACAAAATTTCCTACCGAGTATTTTTATTCACAATTTCTTTTTTTATTTTCATCATAATTTTCAACACAGACCATGACAATTTCTAGGCAAGGGAATACTTGAGGTAACGCCATGCTTGCCAACCTAGCATTCCACGATGCAATTTTATTTGTCGTTGCATTTACCTTTGGGTTAAATTTAGAAAATTTGGAACCCTTAGTTGGATAATTCCACTTATTTTCAATTGAAAATCTAATTTCCATTATTCCCTTATTTCCATGAATAACAGGATCATAAATATCATGGAATACATTTTTGAAACCTGGTGTTTTAAGTAGATTGTGGAATTCTATTATCTGACTTGTCTTTTTACTCAGTCTTATTCTTGATAATTGTTTTGCCCATCGTGGTAAGCTGGTCGGTGGTAACCTAACTGGTATCACTATTTACTCGTAGGAAAATTCAAATATTTATACATAGCTACAGCCTACAAGCCTACAATTTACAGGGGTCATTCAAGAATCAAAATTAAACCCTAACAAGTAACCGGATAATTTTTTTCTATAATATAAACAATAAAGTTGTAAATCAAGAGATTTGAAAAATTTAAAATGTGGGACCTACGTGTTCAAGATTTTAGTAGTTACCCATTACCCTTAGCTTCGATTTTTGCAGACTTTGACTGGGAACAGGTTACAGAGCTTCAGCTAAGAGACTTTGTTGCACTTGCTTTCCTCAACATAGAAATTGATAATCCGTAAACCCTTTCTAATTCCGCAGACTACTGGAAAGTGAAACTTAAAGCACCAAAATTATACAATCTAGAGTCATCACCACTCATCTGTGATATGATGGCTGACTCACCTGATGACTATGAGTCAGACGTGTCACATCATCATCAAATGGCATTTTTGGTAGGACCATGCAAGATTGCAAGTGGAACATCTTACATGTTTAATGACATGTGTCATGATTCTATAATGGGGTTTGAAAAGATGGCGTTTCTTTTCCCTTTCATCCCAAAATACAACTTCAGTCATTGATCTACAATAATCCAATGGTCATAATGGCATTGTTTTCCTTGTGGTACTGGTGGCCCCAGGCTCCCGTGGCCATGGGTCCCATTAACTCACCTAGTCACCACTCACCTGATGGCTGATTCAGACGTGTCATGTCATCATCAAATGGCATTATTGGTAGGACCATGTGAGACTGTGAGTGGAACGTAAGACTCTTACGTGTTTAGTGACATGTGTCATGATTCTAGAATGGGTTTCAAAAGATGGGGTTTCTTTTTCCCTTTCATCCTGAAATACAACTTCGATCATTGATCTACAATAATCCAACGGTCATAATGGCATTGTGTGCCTATGGTACTGGTGGCCCCGGGCTCCCGTGGGTCCCATTAACTCACCTAGTCACCACTCACCTGACGATCGACATGTGTCATGATTCTAGAATGGGTTTCAAAAGATGGGGTTGCTTTTCCCTTTCATCCCAAAGTCCATCGTACATCGTCGATCTGTGCTCATCCAATGGTAGTTATTTGCAACGGACATTGTTAAATGTTATAATGTTATTTTTTCCTTTATAAATATTAATTAATAATGGATAATAAGTTAATAACATTTAAAGTTATTTAATTGAATAGTAACAATTTTAGCCAATCAAATTCAAAATGCACTATTTTTTTAATAATATTAAATTCTAATAAATTTCAGAGGCCAGAGTTAAGGACAAAGGTTAGTGTTTAGAGATAACGAGATTTTTGTGATCGTTGAGTCGTTGACTCGCTAGGTCTCCCAAACATGAGTTAAAGTAATATTTTTTATTGATTAAATAGTATACTTAATGTTAAAATGATATTTTTTATTGCTTATAACTTTAACATTGATAATTATAATCACATATAATTATCATACCTTAAAATTAGAAAACAATAAATTCTTTCTCTAACCTTATTAATTCATTTGTCTGTCAAATTGATTATATAGTATTCTTAAAGTTAAAATGATATTTTTTATTGATTTAGATTATAACTTTAACATTGGTAATTATAATCACAGATTCACATATAATTCTCCTACATTATAATTAGAATACCATAAATTCTTTCTCTAACCTTATTAATTCATTTGTCCTTCAAAATTCTATAAATCTTTCATATTAAATGTACAAGTGTGTGAATTTTGACAGGTAACATTACCCAAACTTAATGTCAGTACTTAGTGATAACTAATAAGACATTTCTTTTATTAATACGCAGATAAATCATAAAGCAACTAATTAAAATATTGCAATCACAGTGACAGAGAAGTCTAAGAACCATTTTTTGTACAAATTGAAATGAGCTAAAGCTTGCGAAATTTTTTATTGATTAAATAGTATACTTAATGTTAAAATGATATTTTTTATTGATTATAACTTTAACATTGATAATTATAATCACATATAATTATCATACCTTATAATTAGAAAACAATAAATTCTTTCTCTAATCTTATTAATTCATTTGTCTATCAAATTGATTATATAGTATTCTTAAAGTTAAAATGATATTTTTTATTGATTTAGATTATAACTTTAACGTTGATAATTATAATCACAGATTCACATATAATTCTCATACATTATAATTAGAATACCATAAATTCTTTCTCTAACCTTATTAATTCATTTGTCCTTCAAAATTCTATAAATCTAACCTTATTAATTCATTTGACCTTCAAAATTCTATAAATCTTCATATTAAATGTACGAGTGTGTGAATTTTGATAGGTAACATTACCCAAACTTAATGTCAATACTCAGTGATAACTGATAAGACATTTCTTTTATTACTATAACTGTCTACATTGTACAACTGTGATACATGTAACATCATACATATCTAATACACAAATAAATCATAAAGCAACTAATTAAAATATTGCAATCACAATGACAGAGAAGTCTAAGAACCATTTTTTGTACAAATTGAAATGAGCAAAATTTTCATTGTTTTCTTTTCATAAAATTATAATTACATAAAGATTGTCCAGTTCCACTTCTAGAACAAAGAGGAACCTACTATAAACAAAAAAAACAAAAAAATGAGGTATGTTTTTATAAAACAAAAACCACTAGAAGACTAGTAGTCTAGTGTCTACTTCCAGTACAATAGTAAATACTACAAAAAGAAACATACTATAAACAAGAAAAAACCATATACTTTTTATCAAAAAAACCAATAGTAGTCCTCTACTGATTTTGGCCTTCGACTCCATCTAAGTAGAATTCATGAGAGATGATTATCTGTGAGAATTCATCCAGCCACCCAAATTCCCCCAGCTCAGCCTCCTCTTCGTCAAGGGCAAACCACTTTCAGAGGAAATCCCTAGCAAGCAGGGCCCATTTCCTATGGCGCTTATACTGCCCAGCATTGAGGCCCAAAAGAAAAGGTTTCCTAGCCACATTCTGGCTTGGGAGGAGAAGCCTGGGTATTTCACTTGCCCAAGGGATCCCCACCCCTATTTTTGTGAACATGACAACACTAATGTCATCCCTCAGGTACTCTTCTTTAAAAACCCTCCTCAACAACATTCACATCTCCACCTTCTTTCCTCTGCAATCAAGAAGAGATGCCAAAAAATGAGACGTAATGTCTGTATTGACCTGGTGCCTATCTTCATTATTCTGAAACTCTCATCCCAGCACCATTCTCACAGCCTCTATAACGAAAGGCCCACCCTCCTTACAAATAGATTCTAAGGCTTCATTAGTAAAGGAACCCAAAAAGGCCTTTTGGGCCTCCTCAAATGTTCATATAAGCCTAATTGGAGTGTCCATCTAAAATAGTAAAACTATAGAAAAATTAAAAACAAATTATTTGCAGACTGTAGACCCTAAACAAACAAATTATCTAGCAAACACCAAAGATGAATCGATGAATAATGAAGATAGATCATCTATAAATAGCCCTTGAATTTTGGATCGTTACTTAGTAATAAATTATTCTATCTTTAATGGTATTAAATCCATTGTCCTTACCATGCCTCTAAATCTTTCATGTAAATCTTTCCCCTAAATGCATGTGTGTGAGAAATTAAAATTTTGTCCTTAATCTTTCATATCCAGCAGTAAATCTTTCCCATAAAAGCAAAAAATGTCAAATATCAGTTATAACATCTATACGAATTTGGAAGTGGTGCGTGTCTACTCTGCATGACAAGTTAAAGAATGTCACTTCTCACTGACAAGGCATTTATTGCTTACCGATTTAAGAGGTTACAAGTTGCACTATAGTAATAGAACCGTGAACATCGATACCAACATGTGTACACTTTAGTCTACAGACATGTAACCCTTATTTGATACGTGTCAACATTCTGATGACTTCCTCCACAACTTTGTTTCCTTCAAGAAATTGGGGCCGAAATTAAACTTCAACCATTGATCTTGGATCATCGGACAGTATCAAATAATATATTTAACATTATAAAATAATGTATGTATGTCATGTATGTTAGTCTAAGGCATTATAACAAAATATTTCCCATCTTTTGAAAATTGCCAACAAAATATTTTTTTTTGCCATAATTAACAAACGATTAGCCAATAAAATAAATAAATTTTCAAATGGTACATAAAATTTTCCATTAGAAATATTTTTTTACCCTTCAAAAAAAATTCATTCGCCTCATATATTATTATTTTTTACTTGAAAAGAAAATTATTCGCCTCATATATTATTATTTTTTACTTGAAAAGAAAATTATTCGCCTCATATATTATAAATTTTTAATTCAAAAGAAAATTATTCGCCAGCAATTTATGAAATTTTCATTCTATGAGGAAAAAATCGCCAATAAAAACTATGAAAAATCATGGATTTGAAAAAAAAATTTACTTGCATTAAAATAAATTCCCCCCTAAAATAATGTATGATTCGCTAGGAGTTTACACTTTTTTCTAAAAGGGGTTTTTTTAAAGTTATCCCTGGTATCATCAGATCAGAATTAGAGAAGGTGATGAATGGAAGACTGCTTTCAAGATAAAAGAAGGTTTGTATGAGTGGTTGGTTATGCCTTTTGGTTTAACTAATGCACCGAGTACTTTTATGAGGCTAATGAATGAAGTTTTGAAGAAATTCTTGGGTAAATTTGTGATTGTATATGTTGATGATATTATGATATTTAGTAAGACCAAAGAAGAACATTTATTTCATGTTAGACAAGTTTTGCAAAGATTGAAAGAGGAAAAGTTGCTGATAAATCTGAAAAAGTGTTCATTTATGAAAGAGGAAATTGTGTATTTGGGATTTGTGATCTCATATGATTGTTTAAAGATGGATCTTGAAAAGGTTAAAGCTATTTTGAATTGGCCTACACCTATGAATTCTAGTGAGGTAAGATCATTTCATGGTTTAGCAAGTTTTTACTGAAAGTTCATAAGGAATTTCAGTTCAATTTGTAATGCTATGACTGAGACTATGAGAGGAGACAAAAGGGAATTCAAGTGGACACATGGAGCTGAAAAAAGTTTTGAGAATCTAAAGTAGAAGGTTGTTGAATTACCTATTTTGGCATTACCTGATTTCAGTAAAGTATTTTAAGCAGAATGTGATGCAAGTGGAAGTGCAATTGGAGTTGTGTCGAGTCAAGAAGGTAAACCTATTGCTTTCTTTAGTGAAAAGTTGAATGATTCTAGAAGGAAATATTCTGTGTATGATCAAGAATTCTATGCTATTGATCAAGCACTGAAGAAAGGGAGACATTATTTGATACCAAGTCAATTTGTGTTGTATACTGATCATAAGGCTTTACAATATTTGGGTAGTCAGAATAAGTTGAATCAGAGACATATGAAGTGGGTTGAGTAGTTGCAGAGTTATACATTTGTGATAAAGCATAAGAGTGGAGTCACTAACTGAGTTTCTGATCCATTGAGTAGAAGGAGATCTTTGATGATCGAGATGAAAATTGAAGTTCTTGGTTTTGATGAGATGAAAGGTTTGTATGAAAATGACCCTGATTTTTATGAGCCATGGAGAAAGTCCAGAGCACGTATTCAAGATCAACAAGATACTAAATGGGAAGAATATTTTAATTAGGAAGGTATGTTATTCAAAGGTATTCAATTGTGTATACTGAGAGGAGGGTATGTGTAGGATCATGGTATGCCAAACTATGGCCTTAAGTGGCAATGAAAAATTAGAAAATCAAGGTTAGTCAACTTGACGTAAAAGGTTGAACATCTTATGAACCTTATGTGAAAAAGTTTTAAGAATATAATCTGTAGGAAATTGAATGTAGTTTCTAAACTTCTAGCCCTTGTTTGAAATTTTTTTGGTCTAATTGTTCAAAATTTTAGATTTCAATGCAGTACTACAAAAATTTCAAGGAAAAGATCAAAAGTACGTGTATGTCTGGACACCTTAATCACAATCAAATGATGATATATTTTCCCAAGATTCTAGATATAAGTAGTAGACTCATGCCTAGATGTGATGCATATTTTTTTGTAATTTTTGGTTAAATAAATAATTAATTATGAATTTTCTGCTACAAATTTTTTAGAATAAAAAAAATCTCGTGTCTGACCACCTTAACTAATTCAAAATTTTACCAAATTCAAAACATTTTTTTTTCTTATAGTAGACGAAGCATAGAATGTGATGCATGTTTCAAATTTCAAAAAGGTTAAACGGTTTGAAAGTTATAGTTGTTTTTCAATCAGTATGTCAGTTATGACTTTAAACATAACTCAATTGAAAAATAAGTAATAATTACTTATAGAACTCAAAATTTGGCAGCAATTATATCGATGGAAAGCTGATAATGTCTTTAAGAAATCCTTTTCGTTTCATCAATTTCTGGTGAAAAAATAGTCATCAGCTACATGGTCGAAGTCTTGGTATCAAGAACTATCTCCTGAAACATGCCTAAAGCGTTGACCACCCATGTTGGGTAATGTCAAAGCAAATACAAAGCCTAATCAGATATCTGATATTTTTGAATATCCAAAAATATCAGATATCTGAAAAAGCCCGCCTATTTTAAAATTTCAATTGACCCGCTTTTCCAAAATTCAAGTTTCAAAAAAAATGTATTTTTTTAATAGTAATATTAATTATCTTATAAATTAAGTTGTATTCTTTTTATGTTAATATTAATTCAAGTTTGATATTAAATTATATTTTTGTTATGTTAATATTAATTTCATTTTAAATATTAATATTAAATAATAATAGCATAGCATAAATATTATAATACAAATTTTTATATTAGTATGTATTATATTATAAATGATATACAAAATGATTTCAAAAAAATACCTGTATAGTTGATTTGAGGACAGACAGTTTCAGCCCAAATCCTCTTGAAAATATCCAGCACATGATTTTTCTACAGACTCCTTGTAATTTCAGTAGTCTGACTCTACTTAAGTAGATGTCAATGGACTTCCCCTCGATTGAATACAATCAATTAATTTTTTAACTCTCGAAAAAAAATTTAACACAGTTGAAAAACCACCGTACGCTCATCATCTATTCTAAAAACTAATAGTGGCATAAAAATTGATGTAAGAACATTTAAGGTACATTCTCCACAAAAAGGCATATGAAACCTTTAAATATACATTAAAAAGTGGAGGTGAAGGCTCTAGATGTGTGTGTGTGTGTGAGAGAGAAAAGAGGTCATGAGGACTTCTTAGGGGTCCTAAAACATGATAAGGGGTACTAGGACACCTAGGAAGTCCCCATGACCCTTTTTGACACATTAGAACCCTCAAATGTGTCCTAAGGGGTCGTAGGAACCCTTAGGACACACTTGAGCAATCAAATGTGTCGAAAGAGGTCATGAGGACTTCGAAGGGGTCCTAGTATACCTTATCACGTGTTAGGACCAATAGGAAGTCCCCATGATCCCTTTCAACACATTTGAATGCACAAGTGTGTCCTAAGGGGTCCTACAAATCCTTAGAACACACATGAGCATTCAAATGTGTCAAAAGGGGTCATGCGAACTTCCTAGGGGTTCTAGTACACCTTATCACATGTTAGGACCCCTAGGAAGTCTCCATGACCCCATTCGACACATTAGAACCCTCAAGTGTGTCCCAAGGGGTCCTACAACCCCTTAGGACACACTTGAGAATTCAAATATGTTGAAAGGGGTCATGAGGACTTCCTAGGGGTCCTAATATGCCTTATCATGCGTAAGGACCACTAGGAAGTCCTCATGAACCCATTCGACGCATTAGAACCCTCAAGTGTATGCCCTAAGGGTTACAAGACACTTGAACATTCAAATGTAACAAAAGGGGTCATGAGGAGTTCCTAGGGGTCCTAGTACACCTTATCACGTGTTAGGACCCCTAGGAAGTCCCCGTGACCCCATTTGACACATTAGAACCCTCAAGTGTGTCCTAAGGGGTCCTACGACCTATTACAACACACTTGAGCATTCAAATATGTTGAAAGGGGTCATGAGGAGTTCCTAGAGGTCATAGTACACCTTATCATGCATTAGGATCTCTAGGAAGTTCTCATGACTCCATTCAACACATTAGAACCCTCAAGTGTGTCCTAAGGGGTCCTACGACCCCTCAAGACACACTTGAGCATCCAAATGTGTCAAAATGCATCATGAGGACTTCCTAGGGGTCCTAGTACACCTTATCATGCATTAGGACCCCTAGAAAGTCCCCATGACCCCATTCAACACATTAGAACCCTCAAGTGTGTCTTGAGGGGTCCTACGAGCCCTTACGACACACTTGAGCATTAAAATTTGTCAAAAGGGGTCATGAGTACTTCCTAGGAGTCTTAGTATGCCTTATCATGTGTTAGGACCCCTAGGAAGTCCTCATGATCCCATTCGACACATTAGAACCCTCAAGTGTATCCTAATGGGTTTTACGACCCCTTTATGAAACACTTGAATATTCAAATGTGTTGAAAGGGGTCATGAGGACTTCCTAGGGGTCCAAATACACCTTATCACATGTTAGGACCCCTAGGAAGTCCTCATGACCACATTCGACATATTAGAAACTTCAAGTTTATCCTAAGGGGTCTTACGACCCCTTATGATACACTTGAGCATTCAAATGTGTTGAAAGGGTTCATGAGGACTTCCTAGTCATCGTAGTATGCCTTATCATGCATTATGACCCCTAGGAAGTCCTCATGACTCCATTCAAGACATTAGAACCCTCACGTGTGTCCTAAGGGGTCCTACGACCCGTTACAACACACTTGAGCATTCAAATGTGTCGAAAGGAGTCATGAGGACTTCCTAGGGGTCCTAGTATGCCCTATGACATGTTAGGACCCCTAAGAAGTCCTCATGACACCATTTGACACATTAGAACCCTCAAGTGTGTCCTAAGGGGTCCTATGAGCCCTTACTCAATGCTTGACCATTGAACTATGTTAAAAGGGGTCATGAGGACTTCCTAGGGGTCCTAGTATGCCTTATCACATGTTAGGAACCCTAGGATGTCCTCATGGCCCCTTTCAAAACATAAGAACCCTCAAGTGTGTCCTAAGGTGTCCTACGACTCCTTGGAAAAAACTTGAGCATTCAAATGTGTCGAAAGGGGTCATGAGGACTTCCTACGGGTCCTAATATGCCTTGTCATGCATTAGGACCCCTAGGAAGTCCTCATGACCCCATTTAACACATTAGAACCCTCAAGTATGACCTAAGGGGTCCTATGACCCCTTACAAAACACTTAAGCATTCAAATGTTTCAAAAGGGGTCCTGAGGACTTCCTAGGGGTCCTAGTATGCCTTATCACGCATTAGGACCCCTAGGAAGTCCCCATAACCCCATTCAACATAGTAGAACTCTTGAGTGTGTCCTAAGGGGTCTTACAACCCCTTATGACACACTTGAGAATTCAAATGTGTCAAAAGGGGTCATGAGGACTTCTTAGGGGGCCTAGTATGCCTTATCACATGTTATGACCCTTACGAAGTCCTCATGACCCCATTCAACACATTAGAACCCTCAAGTCTATCCTAAGGGGTCCTACAACCCCTTACGACACACTTGCACAATTAAATGTGTTGAAAGGGGTCATGAGGACTTCCTAGGGGTCCTAGTACAACTTATCTCACATTAGGACCCCTAGGAAGTCCTCATGACCCCATTCGACACATTACAACTGTCAAGTGTGTCCTAAGGGGTCCTATGACCCCTTAAGACACACTTGACCATTCAAATGTGTTTAAAGGTGTCATGAGGACTTCCTAGGGGTCCTAGTACTCCTTATCATGCATTAGGACCCCTAGGATGTCCCCATGACCCCATTCGACAAATTCAAACCCTCAAGTGTGTCCTAAGGGGTTCTACAACCATTTACAACACACTTGAGCATTAAAATGTGTCAAAAGGGTTCATGAGAACTTCCTAGGGGTCCTAGTATGCCTTATCATGCATTAGGACCCCTAGGAAGTCCTCATGACCCCATTCGACACATTAGAACCCTCAAGTGTGTCGTAAGGGGTCCTGCGACCCTTTATGACACACTTGAGGATTCAAGTGTGTCAAAAGAGGTGATGAGGACTTCCTAAGGGTCCTAATATTTCATATCACACATTAGGACCCCTAGGAAGTCCTTATGACCCCATTCGACACATTATAACACTCAAGTGTGTCCTAAGGGGTCCTACGACCTCTTACGACACACTTGAGCATTCAAATATGTTGAAAGGGGTCATGAGGACTTCCTAGGGGTCTAAGTATGCCTTATCATGTGTTAGGACCCCTAGGAAATCCTCATGACCTCTTTTGACACATTAGAACCCTCAAGTGTGTCCTAAGGGGTCCTATGAACTCTTAAGACACACTTGAGCATTCAAATGTGTCGAAAGGATTCATGAGGACTTCTTACAGGTCCTAGTATGCCTTATCACATGTTAGGATCACTAGGAAGTCTGCAAGACACCATTCAACACATTAAAACCCTCAAGTGTGTCCTAAGGAATCTTACAACCCCTTACGACACACTTGACCATTCAAATGTGTCAAATGTGGTCATGAGGACTTCCTAGGGGTCCTACTATGCCTTATCCTATGTTAGGACACCTAGGAAGTCCCCATGACCTCATTCGACACATTAGAACCCTCAAGTCTATCCTAAGGGGTCCTACGACCCCTTATGACACACTTGAGCATTCAAATATATTGAAAGGGGTCATGAGGACTTCCTAGGGGTCCTACTATGCCTTATCATGCGTTAGGAACCCTAGGAAGTCCTCGTGAGCTCATTCGACACATTAGAAATCTCAAGAGTCTCCTAAGGGGTCCTACGACCCTTGACGACACACTTGAGCATTAAAATGTGTCAAAAGGGGTCATGATGACTTCCTAGGGGTCCTAGTATGCCTTATCATGTGTTAGGACCACTAGGAAGTCTACATGATGCCATTTGACATGTTAGAACTATAAAGTGTGTCCTAGGGGGTCCTATGACCCCTTACAAAACACTTGAGCATTCAAAAGTGTCGAAAGTGATCATGCAGACTTCCTAAGGTTCGTAATATGCCTTATCATGAGTCAGGACCCCTAGGAAGTCATCATGACCCCTATCGACACATTAGAACCCTCAAGCGTATCCTAAATGGTCCTATGACCCCTTAAGACACACTTGAGAATTCAAATGTGTCGAAAGGGGTCATGAGTACTTCCTACGGGTCCTAGTACATCTTATCTCATGTTAGGACCCCTAGAAAGTCCCAATGAACCCATTTGACACATTAGAACACCCAAGTGGGTCCTAAGGGGTCCTACAACCCCTTACAACAGACTTGAGCATTCATATGTGTTGAAAGGGGTCATGAGGACTTACTAGGGGTCCTAGTAGGCCTTATGAGGTGTTAGGATCCCTAGGTATTTCCCATGACCCCATTCAACACATTAGAACCCTTAAGTGTGTCCTAAGGGGTCCTACGACCCCTTACAACACACTTGAGCATTAAAACCTATCGAAAGGGGTCATGACGACTTCCTAGGGCTCCTATTATGCCTTATCATACTTGAGGACCCCTAGGAAGTCCTCATGACCTTTTTCAACATATTTGAACCCTCAAGTATATCTTAAGGGGTCCTACAACCCCTTACGACACACTTGAGCATTCAAATATCTCAAAAAAGGTCATGAGGAATTCCTAGGGGTCCTAGTATGCTTTATCATGCATTAGGATGCCTAGGAAATCCTCATGACCACATTCGACACATTAGAACTGTCAAGTGTGTCCTAAGGGGTCCTACAACCCCTTAGGACACACTTGAGCATTCAAATGTGTTGAAAGGGGTTATCAGGACTTCCTAGGGGTCCTAGTACACCTTATCACACGTTAGGATCCCTAGGAAGTCCTAGTGACCCCATTTGAGACATTTGAACCCTCAAGTGTGTCCTAATGGGTCCTACAATCCCTTACAACACACTTGAGCATTCAAATGTGTCGAAAGGGGTCATGAGGACTTCCTAGGAGTCCTAGTATGCCTTATCATGTGTTAGGACCACTAGGAAGTCCACATGACCCCATTCGACACATTAGAACACTTAAGTGTGTCCTAGGGGGTCCTACAACCCCTTACAACACACTTGAGCATTCAAATGTGTCGAAAGGTGTCATGAGGACTACCTAGGGGTTCTAGTACACCTTATCATATGTTAGGACCCCTAGGAAGTCCTCATGAACCCTTTCAACACATTAGAACCCTCAAGTGTGTCCTAAGGGGTCCTACGACCCCTTAAGACACACTTGAGAATTCAAATGTGTTGAAAGGGGTCACGAGGACTTCCTAGGGGTTCTAGTACACCTTATCACTTGTTAGGACCCCTAGGAAGTCCCCATGACCCCATTCGACACATTAGAAACCTTGAGTGTGTCCAAAAGGGTCCTATGAACCCTTACGACACAATTGAGCATTCAAATGTGTCGAAAGGGATTAGGACTTCTTAGGGGTCCTAGTAGGCCTTATCTGGAGTTAGCACCACAAGGTAGTCCCCATGACCTCATTCGACACATTAGAACCCTCAAGTGTGTCCTAAATGGTCCTACAACCCCTTACGACACACTTGAGCATTCAAATGTGTCAAACGGGGTCATGAGGACTTCCTATGGATTGTAGTATACCTTATCATGTGTTAGGACCCCTAGGAAGTCCTCATGACCACTTTCAACACATTAGAACCCTCAAATATGTCCTAAGGGGTCCTACAACTCCTTAGAACACACTTGTGCATTCAAATGTGTCAAAAAGTGTCATGAGGACATCTTATGGGTCCTAGTACATCTTATCATGCGTTAGGAACCCTAGGAAGTCCCCATGACCCCATTCAACACATTAGAACCCTCAAGTGTGTCCTAGGGAGTCCTACGACCCCTTACGACACACTTGAGAATTCAAATGTGTCAAAATGGGTCATGAGGTCTTCCTAAGGGTCCTAGAATGCCTTATCACACATTAGGACCCCTAGGAAGTCCTCATGATCTCATTCAACACATTAGAATCCTAAAGTGTGTCCTAAGGGGTTCTACGACCCTTTACGACACATTTGAGCATTCAAATGTGTTTTAAAGGGGTCATGAGGACTACCTAGGTGTCATAGTATGCCTTATTACATGTTAAGACCCCATGGAAGTCCTCATGACCCCTTTCGACACATTTGAAACCTCAAGTGTGTCCTAAGGGGTCCTACAACCCCTTAGGACACACTTGAGGGTTCAAAGTTGTTCAAAGGGGTCATGAAGACTTTTTAGGGGTCCTACTACACCATATCATGTGTTAGGACACCTATGAAGTCCTCATGACCCCATTTGACACATTAGAACCCTCAAGTGTGTCCTAAGGGGTCCTACAACTACTTACAACACACTTGAGCATTCAAATATGTCAAAAGAGGTCATGAGGACTTCCTAGGGGTCCTAGTAGGCCTTATCACATGTTAGGACCCCTAGGAAGTCCTCATGACCTCATTCGACACATTAGAAACCTCAAGTGTGTCCTAAGAGGTCATATGACCCCTCACGACACACTTAAACATTCAAATGTGTCGAAAGGGGTCACGAGGACTTCCTAGGGGTCCTAGTACACCTTATCACACATTAGGACCCCTAAGAAGTCCTCAAGACCCCATTCAAGACATTAGAACCCTCAAGTGTGTCCTAAGGTGTCCTACAACCCCTTATGACACACTTGAGCATTTGAATGTGTCAAAAAGGGTCATGAGGACTTACTAGGATTCCTAGTACACCTTATCATGTGTTATAACCACTAGGAAGTATGCATGAATGCATTCAACACATTAGAACCCCCAAGTGTGACCTAGGGGGTCCAACGATGCCTTACGACACACTTGAGCATTCAAATGTGTCGAAAGAGGTCATGCAGACTTTCTAGGGTTCCTAGTATGCCTTATCATGGGTTACGACCCCTAGGAAATTCTCATGACCCCTTTCGACACATTAGAACCCTCAGGTGTGATCTAAAGGGACCTACGTCCCTTTAAGACACACTTGAGAATTCAAATGTGTCAAAAGGGGTCATGAGGACTTCCTACAGGTCCTAGTACACCTTATCACATGTTAGGACCTATAGGAAGTCCCCAAGACCCCATTTGACACATTAGAACCCTCAAGTGTGTCCTAAGTGGTCCTACAAGCCCTTACAACACACTTGAACATTCAATTGTGTCAAAAGGGGTCATGATGACTTCCTAGGGGTGCTAGTATACCTTATCAAGTGTTAGGAACCCTAGGGAGTCCCCATGACCCCATTCGACACATTAGAACCCTCAAGTGTGTCATAAGGGGTCCTACTTCCCCTTACGACACACTTGAACATTCAAATGTGTTGAAAGGGGTCATGAGGACTTCCTAGGGGTCCTAGTATGCCTTATCACATGTTAGGACCCCTAAGAAGTCCTCATGACCCCTTCCGACACACTAGAACCCTCAAGTGTGTCCTAAGGAGTCCTACAACTCCTTAGATCACACTTGAAAATTAAAATATGTCGAAATGGGTCATGAGGACTTCCTACAGGTTTTGGTACACCTTATCATGCATTAGGACCCCTAGGAAGTTTCCATGGCCCCATTCGATACATTAGAACCCTTAAATGTGTCCTAAGGAGTCCTATGACCCCTTACGACACACTTGAGCATTAAAATATTTTGAAAGGGGTTACGAGGACTTCCTAGGGGTCCTAGTATGCCTTGTGATGCGTTAGGACCCCTAGGAAGTGCTCATGACCCCTTTCGACTCACTTGAATGCTCAAGTGTGTCGTAAGGGGTCGTAGGACCCCTTACAACACACTTGAGCATTCAAATGAGTTGAAAGGGGTCATGAGGACTTCCTAGGGGTCCTAGTATGCCTTATGACGTGTTAGGACCCCTAGGAAGTTCTCATGACCCCATTCATGACATTAGAACCCTCAAGTGTGTCCTAAGGGGTAGTATGACCCCTTACAAGACACTTGAGCATTCAAATGTGTCAAAAGGGGTCATGAGGACTTCCTAGGGGTACTAGTACACCTTATCACATGTTAGGACCCCTAGGAAGTCCTCATGATCCCATTCAACACATTAGAACCCTCAAGTGTGTCTTAAGGGGTCCTACAACCCCTTACGACACACTTGAGGATTGAAATGTGTCGAAATGGGTCATGAGGACTTTGTAGGGGTCCTAATATGCCTTATCACATGTTAGGACCCCTAGGAATTCTTCATGACCCCATTCCACACATTAGAACACGCAAGTGTGTCCTAAGGGGTCCTACAACCACTTAGAACACACTTGAGCATTTGAATGTGTCGAAATGGGTCATGAGGACTTCCTAGGGTTCCTAATATGCGTTATCATGCATTAGGACCCTTAGGAATTCCTCATGACCCCATTTGAAACATTAGAACCCACATGTGTGTCGTAATGGGTCCTACGACCCCTTACGAAACACTTGAGCATTCAAATGTGTCGAAAGGTGTCATGAGGACTTCCTAGGTGTCCTAGTATGCCTTATCACACTTTAGGAACCCTAGGAAGTCCTCATGACCCCTTTCAACACATTAGAATGCTCAAGTGTGTCCTAAGGGGTCCTACATCTTTTTAAGATACACTTGAGCATTCAAATGTGTCGAAAGGGGACATGAGGACTTCCTCCATGTCCTAGTATGCCTTATCATGAGTTAGGACCACTAGGAAGTCCACTTGACCTGATTCGACACATTATAACCCTCAAGTTTGTCCTAACGGGTCATACGACCCCTTACAACACACTTGAGCATTCAAATGTGTCAAAATAGGTCATGAGGATTTCCTATGGGTCCTATTACACCTTATCACATGTTAGGACCCCTAGGTATCCCCCATGACCCCATTTGACACATTTGAATCCTCAAGTGTGTCCTAAGGAGTCCTACAACCCCTTATGACACACTTGAACATTCAAATGTGTTGAAAGGGGTGATGAGGACTTCCTAGGGGTCCTACTATGCCTTATCACATGTTACGACCCTTAGGATGTCCTCATGACCCCATTCGACACATTAGAACCCTCAACTATGTCCTAAGGGGTCCTATGACCCTTTACAACACACTTTATCATTCAAATGTGTCGAAATGGGTCATGAGGACTTCTTAGGGGTCCTAGTATGCCTTATCACATGTTAGGACCACTAGGAAGTCCGCATGACCCCATTTGACACATTAGAACCCTCAAGTGTGTCCTAAGGGGTCCTACGACCCCTTACAACACACTTGAGATTTCAAATGCATTGAAAGGGGTCATGAGGACTTCGTAGGGGTCCTAGTACACCTTATCACACGTTAGGATCCCTAGGAAGTCCTCATGACCCCTTTCAACACATTAGAACCCTCAACTGTGTCCTACGAGGTCCTACAACCCCTTAAGACACATTTGAGAATTCAAATGTGTCGAAAGGGGTCATGGTGACTTCCTATAGGTCCTAGTACACCTTATCACATGTTAGGACACCTAGGAAGTCCCCATGACCCCATTCGACACATTAGAACCCTCAAGTGTGTCCTAAGGGGTCCTACAACCCCTTAGGACACACTTGACCATTCAAATGTTTCAAAAGGGGTCATGAGGACTTCCTATGGGTCCTAGTATGTCTTATCATGTGTTAGGATCCCTAGGTAGTCCCCATGATCCCATTTGACACATTAGAACCCTCAATTGTGTCCTAAGGGGTCCTAGGACCACTTATGACATAGTTGAGCATTCAAATGTGTCCAAAGGGGTCATGAGGACTTTCTAGGTTTCCTAGTACACCTTATCACACATTAGGACCCCTAGGAAGTCCTCATGACCCCATTCGACACAT
Source organism: Chamaecyparis obtusa (assembly GCA_027943335.1). Classification (NCBI taxonomy): domain Eukaryota; kingdom Viridiplantae; phylum Streptophyta; class Pinopsida; order Cupressales; family Cupressaceae; genus Chamaecyparis; species Chamaecyparis obtusa. The sequence continues at coordinate 1,211,935 of BSBK01003945.1, read as the reverse complement.
TAGAACCCTCAAGTGTGTCCTAAGGGGTCCTATAACCCCTTACGACACACTTGAGCATTCAAATGTGTCAAAAGGGGTCATGAGGACTTCTTAGGGGTCCTAGTATGCCTTATCACTCCTTAGGACCCCTAAGAAGTCCTCATGACCCCATTCGACACTTCAGAACCCTCAAGTGTGTCCTAGGTGGTTCTATGACCCCTTACAACAAACTTGAGTATTTAAATGTGTTGAAAAGGGTCATGAGGACTTCCTAGGGGTCCTAGTACGCCTTATCACACATTAGGATTGCTAGGAAGTTGTCATGACCCCATTCGACACTTTAGAACCCTGAAGTATGTCCTAAGGGGTCCTATGACTCCTTATGACACACTTGAGCATTCAAATATGTTAAAAGGGGTCATGAGGACTTCCTAGGGGTCCTAGTACACCTTAGCACATGTTAGGACCCGTAGGAAGTCTTCATGACCTCTTTTGACACATTAGAACCCTCAAGTGTGTCCTATGGTGTCCTATGACCCCTTACAACACACTTGAGCATTCAAATGTGTCGAAAAGTGTCATGAGGACTTCCTATGGGTCTTAGTATGCCTTATCACATGTTAGGAATCCCAGGAAGTCCTCATGACACCATTCGATACATTAGAACCCTCAAGTATGTCCTAAGGGGTCCTACGACTCCTTACGACACACTTGAGCATTCAAATGTGTCGAAAGGGGTCATGAGAACTTCTTAGGGGTCATAGTATGCCTTATCATGTGTTAGGACCCCTAAGAAGTCCTCATGATCCCATTCGACACATTAGAACCCTCTAGTGTGTCCTAAGGGTCCTACGACCCCTTACAACACACTTGAGCTTTTAAATGTGTCGAAAATGGTCATGAGGACTTCCTATGGGTCCTAGTATGCCTTATCATGTGTTAGGACCCCTAGGAAGTTCTCATGACCCCATTTGACACATTAGAACCCTCATGTGTGTCCTAAGGGGTCCTAGGACCCCTGATGACACACTTGAGAATTCAAATGTGTTGAAAGGGATCATGAGGACTTCCTAGGGTACCTAGTACGCCTTATCACATGTTAAGACTCCTAGGAAGTCCTCGTGACCCCTTTCAACACATTGGAGAGAGAGGAGAGAAAGATAGGAGAGAGAAAGGTGAGTGAGATCTCTCTCTCTCTCTCTCATCTCTCTCACTCTCTCTCTCTAGGTGAGAGAGAAAGAGAGGAGAGAGGAGAGAGGAGAGAAAGAGGATAGATAAAGGTTAGTGAGATCTCTCTCTCTCTCTAGGTGAGAGAGAGAGAGGAGAGAGGAGAGAAAGAGAGGAGAGAGGAGAGTGAGAGTGAGAGTGAGAAAGAGTAAGATATCATATATCCGATAATATTAGATATCCAATATTATCAGATATCCGATTCTTTTCACTAGTGTTAAAAAAAAAAAAGATTCTCTGGGTCCCTCTAGAGAGTCAAGTGTTTTGCCTGAATTATGGGATTCAAGTTGCAACGAGAAGACAAAAAACCACTTTTTGGGGTGATTTTCTCTATTACCAAAGGTATATCATCTTTTTTTGGGGTGATTTTCTCGATTACCAAGGGTATTTCATCTTTTTTTGGGGTGATTTTCTCTAGTAGCAAAGGTATTTCATCTTTTTGTGGGGTGATTTTCTCTATTAGCAAAGGTATTTCATCTTTTTTTGGGGATATTTTCTCTATTACCAAAGGTATTTGCATCTATTTTTTGGTCTAACTATGGGGGGTAGTAGTCGTCAAAAGCATAAACGGAAGAGGAGACTCACAAATGAAGATGTTGAAGTGTCTAGAGAAATGGATAGGGTTGCGCATCGGAATAAAAGACAAGGAATGTTAAATATGAATGAAGATGTTGGCACAGACCCACCTTTGAATGTGGTTTCAAGTGAAGAACATGAATTTGAAGATGAAAATGTAGGTTTTGAAAATGAGAATTTTGGTTTTGAAGATGAAAATGTAGGTTTTAAAAATGAACATGTAGATGTGGCCAATGGAAGTGTGGACATTGCCAATGATAGTCCACCGATTGAATATGAAGGAATTGACAATGATAATGGTGTAGAAGAACCAAATCAACATTACACATCTCCAAATTATATGAGAAATGAAGTCCCTTCAGAGGAAGAAAGACAAACTTCAAAATTGAGACCTTCAAGAAGAGCTAAATGGTTACTTGAAATTGATGAGAACATAATGAGCAATTTCGATGGCAAGAGATCAGAAAGAATCGTTCAGTTGTGGGTTTCAAAACTTTTTGATCAATTTTTAAGGCACAAGATGTTGGTTGAGCAACATCAAATATTTGTGCAATTGTTAAAGATGTAGAAGATGAGACGTATACTAGTCAAATTGAAGATTAGTGTGAGCAAGAAAAAGGAGCGGAATGCTATTATTGTGAGAAATCTTTTTAGTGCTCTCAATTCCATTGGGAAGACTACCAAGGAAAAAGATAAGAGAGCCGCTAGGAGGGTTATTACAACCTCTTTGGTAAGTCATCATTTGAGAAAGGCTCATTTGATGAGACAAACTTGTGTTGACTTGAATCTAAATTGTAAAACTGTGGATAGAGCACTTGCACTTAGAAGAGAAAGACTTGATGATCCTCTTCAAAATGATACATGGGCTTATGGTAGGAGACTTTCACATTGTAATAAGAAGCTTACCGATGCTGTGAAGGATCAAATTCAACTATTTTGGCAATCTAACTCAAGAGTGTCACCAAATGTGAAGGATGTCTTGAAGTTGAGAATTGGCATTCGAGACCGCACCTCACATCCCAAACATTATTTGGAGGTGAGTCAAAAAATGTTGTTCAAAAAAATTTGTGAGACACATCCAACATTGCAAATATCACAAAGAGCTTTTGAAGCCCTGAAGCCTATTTTTTGTGTGCCTCTTAAGATCCGAAATACTTGTTGTTGCAAATATCATGTGGAGTTTTCAATGCACCATGAATTGTTACGATCCATTCATTCTACTTTGCATAGTAGTGAAATGTTGGAGGAGTGTGGTGCAAGTGCTCTTCCAAAATCATCAAGAGACTTGCTAGATCATTTTTTATGTCCTAGAGATGATGGATGTTTCTTTTATAGAAAAGATTTCTTAAATGACAAGTGCTCAAAGTGTGGTGGGCTAGTGAAGTTTGTTGAATGTTTTCATGAGGGCTGCGAACATGATTTTAGAAAGACAATTGTCCACAAAAGGTATATGAAATTGTTAAATATACATTAAAAAAGTGGAGGTGAAGGCTCTAGATGTGACTTGGTTACTAAAGAATGCAAGGTAGCTAATTTTATTTCAGATTTCAGGAAGAATCTTTTTTACAAGTATGCAAGGCATAGTCACAGGTCTTAGTGGTTGGATCAACAATTTAGGATGTGTAAGGACACTTTCCCGATTGGCACAATTATATCGGTTGTTGACTTTGCAGAGAACTATACATTGCAGCCCCAAAATGAGTTGCAAGCTCAATATTACTGTATCATCTTAAAATGGAAACACTTCCATGTTAAGAGCATTTATCCCTCTGAGTAAGTGGTTTGGGGTCATGTCGAACACCTTGAATGGATATTCGACTTGGATCTGGCTTTTCCCCCTATTCTACCCGATTTCCTACTTCTTCCTAGCATTTTCTTGGCAATTTGGACTATGTACCTGATGTTTTTGACCATAAGGTTAAGGTCAACCTTATGGGGTCAAGGTTGACCTTGACCCTGACCTAGCCAGGATCGACCTCGACCCTAACCTAGTCAGGATCGACCTTGACCCTGACCTGGTTAGGGTCGACCTCGACCCTAACCTAGTAAAGGTCGAGCTCGACCTTAACCCTAAGGTTTGGGTTCCTCGGGGTTAGCCTCCCGTTGCGAGATTTCATCAAAATCTTATCTTTTCCCTCTTTGGGGCCACTATTTCTTGAATTAAGTGTCAAATTCTCAAATTAATATTTGAGGTGGACCTTTCTCGATATTTGTATAGGATTCCTAATTTATTATTAGAGATTAGAATTTCTCGAGTTTTGTGCCTATTGCTCAAATTAACTTTGGGGTTGGCCTTACCTCAAATTTTGTAACAAGCCTCTTAAATAATTATTTCATTTCTATATTGAGGGTGGTCCCCTCCTAGAGTTTTGTGTCAAGACTTTAATTTAATTTCCCTCCATGTGTAGCTCTCTAAAGTTTTGTGCCATGAGCCCTTAATTATTGTTTTCTACGAGGCCCCTCTTGTGCTCTAGATCACTATAAAAGGGAGCCTTCCTCTCTCATTTTCACATCTCATCTCAAGCAATTTCATGATCAAGGAGCTCTCAAGAAAGATCAAGCATCCATTCAAGCATTCAAGTCCTCTTCTCCATTCAAGTTCTCCATTGAAGATCAAGGATTCAAGCATTCAAACCCTAAATCTATCCATCATGGTGGTGTGATCTTCCTTCAAGATCCTTTGTCCATCTTCAACATCTATTCATTCTTCTCTCAAGGTGGATTCCAAACATACAATCATGGAGGTTTGATTTACATTCATTGTTGTGTTCAAGTTTTCATATTAACATACTTGATTACATTTCAAATACAATTGCATATCTATTGAATGTCATAGCTTCATTGTTAGATCTACTTCTACTACTTGCTAGCATTCTCCATTTCAATTTCAATATTAAGGTTGATTCCAAATCAGGGTTTGACCAAGGTAAACCCCCCAAATAAACAACAAAAATCCTCTTTTTCTTGTAGGTACAGGTGCAGAGTTTCAGATCTGAGAAGATATTTGGATACCCTTTTTGCCGAACTTCTGGGACCTATGAACAAAGTCAAAGTTGACCTTCATTTTCCTGAGGTTGTCCTTGACCTTTTATGAGGATCAAGGTTGACTTGATTGAATCTTGAAAAAACATTTATGGGTTTTGTAGATCTCGCAATTTCAGTTTAGAGGAGCAAAAATTAACAGTTTTTGAGATCATTTGATAGGGTTTTAGCTGATTCTTTTTTGGAGGTAAGTACCTTTGTTTCTTAATTTCAATATCAATCATCTATATTTACTTTCTGTATCAATACAATTCAAATGTAAGTGTAAAATATTGGTTTTGGGGTCTCTTTTATGTGCAAACCATCATTCTAGGACCCCATCCATATTTTATCCTTTACATTTTGGTGAACCCGACATACTTACTCTGTTTCTTTTTGGTGTTAGATCATTTTTTTCCTTGTCTTAAGATTAGATTTCCTTTATGCTCTTGCATTTACATTTCAAAAATACAAAAAAATTGCAATATTTCTTTAAAAATACAAAAACATTTACATTTTCATGCTTTTAGTATTCAACATGTATGATTCTTGTTTTGAGTACTTTGATGAGGCTTTTGTTGTTCAAGATGATAGATACCTTAATTAGGTACATGGAAGTGAGGATGAAATTTTTTTGAATGAGATCTCCATTGATCCTATTCCCATTTCACTCTCCTCCACAACCTCTTCAATTGACCTTTACAAAGATGAGTTAGGGATTGATGTTAATTCTTCTCCTAATATGTGTCTTTTCTATGAGTCTACTTTAGAATACAATTTACCTTCTTTCCCCTCTAGGGATCCTACAATGTGCTTTATGGATAGGGATGATAATCCTCCTATATGGGATGAACCTTTGAATTTGGATATTAATTACTTTCTTCCTACTATTTGGGATGAACCATTGGATTTTGATTTTGATTACTCTCTTCCTCATGAAACCATTGTGGATAGTCCTCCTATTTGGGATGAACCTTTGGATTCCGATGTTGATTAATCTCTTCCTCATGAAACCATTGTGGATAATCCTCCTATTTGGGATGAACCTTTGGATTTGGATGTTGATTACTCTCTTCCTTATGAAACCAGTGTGCATAAATCTACTTTTTGGGATGAACCCTTGGATAAATACATTGATTTATCCCCTCCTTGTGAAGAATTTTTGATACAAAAGGATGACATATTCTCTAAAACACACTGCCCTTATGCAAAAGAGGATGGCATTATATATTCTTCACCTCCATTTGGGATTACTTCTAGTGACAAGACATTAGTGGAGAAATATATGAATTCCCCTAATGCTCTTCCTCTTAGTGGTGATCTTATGACAAATCAAGATCCTATCTTACAACCTTCTTACTATAGTATTACTTATATCTATTCCAACCCTTTTTCAACTATGGTTCCAATTGTTCCTCCGGTTGTGTCTTCTATTCATATCACTTCCTATACTTTTCCTAGTTTTCCTAAACTTCCTAATCCTAATTATATTCTTTCTAATCTAGTTCCTAAACTTCCTAATCCTAATCCTATCTTTCCTAATCTGATTCCTAATATTAATATTTCTAATTCTCCATCTACTATTCGTAGTTCTTCCTACACTTATGTTGAGGTTCAAACTATGGTTCATGATGTAGATGTGCAAATATTCTTCAAAATACCTTCTCCTTATTATTCGATCCATAAATATAAAAGAAAAGAAATTTCTCCTTTGAGATTTCTTCATAATTTTACCCCTCATTCATATATAACATAGATCTTTTCTTGTTTAGACTAGGGGGCAAGAGGCATATTTTTCCCTATCTTCTAGAATCCATTATATTTCTGCTTTGAGCTTAATTGGTTATGTTAGCTTTTCATCCATTACTCTCTTCTATTATTCAAGATATCTTTTCTAAAACTTGTGTCTTGCAAAGGTATCCCTTTCCTTTCATCCTTGGGGGAAAGGTTCTTACTTATTTCTCTTTGTCTAGGGGAACTGCTTTCCTTAGCTTAGTATTATTTTCTTATATCACAATATTATTTCATTATAGTGATAGAGATGTTGGTTATGGATAACCTTCTTATATGAGAAGTCATTGTCCCAGGTCGATACTTCTTCTCTATGTTGCACATTATGTTTGATATAATCTTTTACTCTTGCTTTGTATTGCTTTGTATTAGAGTTGTTTTCTCTCATTCCAAAGATTCCTCTTGCTCTTCTTCACGGATGGCATGATGATTGAATCTTCATTCCCGCCTTTTGGAAGATGATATTTTATCTAGATCGCTCCTCTTTGGTGGGGCTCTTTGTGATAAGATCTATTTCATTGAGGATAATTTTCCATAAGTGACATATCCTTTTCATGATTATCTATACTCTTGGATGTAAGGGTCAATATCTCTTGCTAAGAATATAGTATATACTGTTGCAAATAGGATATCTCCTTGCTTTGTGAAGTGGGTATCCTCTTCCATCTTTGTTCCTACACTTGGGGGGAAAGGATGTCTTCTTCTTCTTTTTTGTTTCACACATGAAGTAATAAATATAGATTATGAGTTTGATAGAAGTGCTTTAGCCTAAGGGGCTTGGCATGATTTTCTATCTTGGTCAAATCTATGCATTGTTATTTCATGCACACATTCATGCTATGGTTTTGATCAAGAGGCTCCGATCTTAGCATTATTGGCATGCAGTAATAAATACGGATTGTGAGTTTGATAGAAGTAATTTAGCCTCGGGGGCTTGGTATGATTTTCTATCTTAGTCAAATCTATGCATTGTTATTTCATACTTGTTCATGCTAGGGTTTTAGTCTCAAGATTTTGATCTTAGCATTGCCAACTTTTCACACATGGAGTAGCACATATGGATTGTGAATTTGATAGAAGTACTTTAGCCTCAGGGGCTTGGTATGATTTTCTATCTTTTTCAAATCTATGCATTGTTATTTCATGCATATCCTTATGGTATTATCTTCTTTTCTTTCTAGGGATTCACCTCTTTCCTTGGCTAAGCAATATTTATCTACTATGTGATATCCAATCATACATGAAAATTATGGTTTCCATTAAGGACTTGTGTCCTTGATAGGAACCTTATTCATTGTTTGACATTGGGTTTCCATGGTCGATACATCTCTCACCTTGGAAACTGAATAGTGTGCTATCCCTCATCAAGGATTATTTTCTTTTCGCTTCTTGTATGATATCTCTTTACATTCATCCCTTCCATGGCCTCATAGGAGCTGTGACCTTCTTGGCTTGGACCGGGTGTTGTTTGAGAATATTGTCTTGATGATGAAGAAGGCTTTATCCTTGTTCTTTCTTTTCCTTAACATGACAAAATAGAATCTTTTTGTCATCTTAAGGAGGGGGGCATACACAGGGACTCCCTTGTACTATAGTTCTTTTTATTTTACATGCTAAATCTTTGAAGGTAACGCACATAAGTTGCTAATCCTAAAAAGACATGTACCTATATGCTAAATCTTTCGATGGTAACGCACATAAGTTGCTAAATTCTGAGGAGACATGCATTTCATATTCATAGTGACACAAGAAGGTGGATCTATGAATATTCAAGAAGCCGTCAGAAGATGAATTACAATTGCAAGCACAATTTATGGGTGAACCGATTGGGCTCTCCCTCCAAGGTGATTCATGGTAAGGTTGGCATCTTACCAGGTGAGGTAATCACTTTCTCTTTCTTTTCATGGATGGAGTAAGAAATATGGATTGTGAGTTTGATAGAAGTACTTTAGCCTAAGGGCTTGGTATGATTTTCTATCTTAGTCAAATCTATGCATTGTTATTTCATACATGTTCTTCTTCTTTTCACTTTCATGCTAATAGGACTAGATCATGAAGCTATGTTGTCTATAGTGTTTCTCTTGTCTTTCCTATGTAATCATTTATGCTTTTATGATAGCTTTCCAAATATGATATTAGTATGAGAAATATTTCTTAGTGAGGTTTCTTATGCTAATTGATTTGGGTTGTTTAGTACTAACCCTTGTTTTGTTGACACTCTCATGCATGTATGTTGAGTTAGAATCCTTAGTCTAGGGGCTCGTGCCCTTAGCTAAGTGTTATTTTATCTCTTTGTGAATCCACTTGGATCTCCTCTTTCTTCTCCTTTACCAAGAGTTTGCATCGAGTCCATACTCTTGCTAAAGTGGGAGCTTAATGTATCATCTTAAAATGGAAGCACTTCCATGTTAAGAGTGTTTAGCCCTCTGAGTAAGTGGTTTGGGGTCATGTCAAACACCATCTTGCTTTTCCCCTTGTTCTACCCCATTTCCTACTTCTTCCTAGCATTTTCCTGGCAATCTGGACTAAGTACCTGAAGTTTTTGACCATAAGGTCAAGGTCAACCTCGACCCAGATCTGGTTAGGGTTGAGCTTGACCTTGACCCTAAGGTTTGGGTTCCTCGGGGTTAGCCTCTGGTTGCGGGATTTCATCAAAATCTTGTCTTTTCCCTCTTTGGGGCCACTATTTCTCGGATTAAGTGTTGAATTCTCAAATTAATAATTGAGGTGGACCTTTCTCAAGATTTATATAGGATTCCTAATTTATTATTGGAGATTAGCCTTTCTCAAGTTTTGTGCCTATTGCTCAAATTAACTTTGGGGTTGGCCTTACCTCAAATTTTGTAACAAGCCTCTTAAATAATTATTTCATTTCTATATTGAGGGTGGTCCCCTCTTAGAGTTTTGTGTCAAGACTTTAATTTAATTTCCCTCCATGTGCACCTCTCTAGAGTTTTGTGCCATGGGCCCTTAATTATTGTTTTCTACAAGGCCCCTCTTGTGCCCTAGATCACTATAAAAGGGAGCCTTCCTCTCTCATTTTCACATCTCATCTCAAGAAATTTCATGATCAAGGAGCTCTCAAGCAAGATCAAGCATCCATTCAAGCATTCAAGTCCTCTTCTCCATTCAAGTTCTCCATTGAAGATCAAGGATTCAAGCATTCAAACCCTAGATCTAGCCATCATGGTGGTGTGATCTTCCTTCAAGATCTTTTGTCCATCTTCAACATCTATTCATTCTTCTCTCAAGGTGGATTCCAAGCATACAATCATGGAGGTTTGATTTACATTCATTGTTGTGTTCAAGCTTTCATATTAACATACTTGATTACATTTCAAATACAATTGCATATCTATTGAATGTCATAGCTTCATTGTTAGATCTACTTCTACTACTTGCTAGCATTCTCCATTTCAATTTCAATATTAAGGTTGATTCCAAACCGGGCTTTGACCAAGGCAAACCCCCCCAAAAAAATAACAAAAATCCTCTTTTTTTTGCAGGTACAGGTGCAGAGTTTCAGATCTAAGAAGATATTTGGATACCCTTTTCACCGAACTTCTGAGACCTGCGAACAAAGTGAAATTCGACCTTCATTTTCCTGAGGTTGTCCTTGACCTTTTATGAGGGTCAAGGTCGACCTGATTGAATCTTGAAAAAATATTTATGGGTTTTGTAGATCTCGCAGTTTCAATTCAGCTACGTGAAAATTAATAGTTTTTGAGATCATTTGATAGGGTTTTCAGTCGATTCTTTTTTGGAGGTAAGTACCTTTGTTTCTTAATTTCAATATCAATCATCTATAATTACTTTCTGTATCAATACAATTCAAATGTAAGTGTAAAATATTGGTTTTGGGGTCTCTTTTATGTGCAAACCATTGTTCTAGGACCCCATCCATATTTTATCCTTTACAATTACAATTCTATTCAAGTTTCTATTTTTGTGCACATAACATATAGACATTCCCCTAATAGTACAGAAGATGACTAGAAGATAATCAGAGAGTACCATTTTTATATGAGCAATGATAGATCACACTCATCCAAGTTTGTCCAATATTGCTTTGAAAATTATTTTGGGCCTAAAAAAAAGTCCAAATATAATTAAAAAATGCTCGTATGTTTTAATGGTTATATAGAATGCATGTAGAGAGAGGTGTACCTCATGTTTGGATTTTTTTTTAGGTTGGTCATGGAAGAGGGGAGCATGATGGAGCAGGTGCATGTGTAAAGAGAGCTCTAGTTAAGGAGCAACTGAGGATTTTAGGTGCATAACTCATTGAAGCCTATTATATTATTGATTGGTGTACTTCAACATTGTCACAGGGGGGACTCTTGATTTAGCGGTACACAGATTCTTTTGGTTGGTTGAGTTGGGCATAATAGGAGATAGGTTGGATTGTCAAACTATGAAAGATTCTTAAAAAATACATTCATTTCAAAGCTCAGATGCTGGTACATGGACAATTTGGACACGAGAGTTGGCTTGTTATTGTCTAAGTCATCTTTAGTGTGATTGGGATCAGTGTGAGTCAAGTGAGTGGGTTGATACATTGGTTCCACATCATCTTACTCCTTTATCTCTCACAGTCTCTGTAATAAATGATGACATGGATTGTTCACTTGACTACGACCATCTTTCAGATCTTCTACAGCCAGGACATGTTTTTGCATTGGTTGCACCAGAAGGGAATGATGAGAGATTGGATTACTGGTTAGCACGTTGTGTACGAGGAAATCAAAAACTTGCACAACTAACAACAGATGATGATATGTTCACATATCCACAGGATCACATGTTGTTGCGAGAACATGGTTGCACACATATATGATTAGAAATAATGGCATTCATGTGTTTGAAGACTATAAGAAGCACAAAACCATTCTCATGTATTCACACCTTTTTATAGCAGCCAATGTTAAGTTGTTGAAACATCAAGGAAAACCAAAGACAAAGGAACTTTGGACTATTAGTATTGTTGATCATGAAGCAATACTGAATACTCTCAAGCAAAGAGATGACCCTTCAGGCACACTTCAATAGGTAAGTTCAACTCAAGTTAAAATATAGTTCTGTAATTTGCATATTTAGATGCCAAAAGGGGACTTCTTATATTCTCTATTAACTTTTCTTCTGCCTTCCGAATGCAGGGATTGGAGTGGAAAGGACACTTATTTTTTATATATATTTGTGTAATTTGCATATTTAGATGTCAAATTTTGTATATAAAACCAACAATCAAATGTAATGTGCATAGTTAGATGCCAAATTTTATATATAAAAATAAGAATCAAATGTAATGTGCATATTTAGATGCCAAATTTTGTATATAAAAACAACAATCAAATGTAATGTTCATATTTAGATGCCAAATTTTGTGTATAAAAAATTTGATGCAAAATTGGAAATATAAAAGAGCCCATGGGGTTGATTTACAAATATTAAAGCTCACATTTGTATCATCTTAATGACATGTAAAGTGAAAAAAATATGTTTCCTTAATATGAATGTTGTATCCTTATATAATTTTGTATCCTTACATTTCTATTGTCTTAATTCCATTACATTTGTATTGTCAAATGATGTAATATCTATAGTCATTAAGTCAAAATTGGTCAAATGTGTCCAAAGTAAAATGATGATTCCTTGGGTGAAGGGATAGTGTTCAAGGATTGCATCTTGGCACCGAATAGATTGTGCCATTAGCTCTGATTGGGTGGGTAAACACTAGGAACAACCTCATTTCAACCACTAAGTCAGCAGAATGTTACAGACCACACCGGACCAAAGTGTTCCCAAGGTGCACTAAGCACGATTGGGCAGCGAACTTTCTAGACTCATAACTCAAACCCCACGAGAGGTATCAAAGATCCATGAGATGATACAAGATGGAATTTTCAAGGCCTACAATAACCTCTCTCTATTCTGGGAGTTTCAATTTTTTTTTTAATTTGGCATGCCAATCTCGCTCGATGCCAAAACTTGCAGTGAGGGTTAGTTGAAAGTTGCACCAATGGATTACTTCTAAACCATTTGTCCTGGAACCAAATGGACTATGCCATTAGCTCTGGTTGGGTGGGTAAATGCTAGGCACAACCCCATTTTGACCACTGAGTCAGCATAACATTCCAGACCATGCCGGACCAAAGTGTCCCCAAGGTGCACTAAGCACGATTGGGCAGTGAACTTTTGAGCCTTGTAACTCAGACCCTGTGAGAGGTATTGGAGATCCATGAGATGCTACAAGATGAAAAATCTAGGGCCTACAATAACCTCTCTCCATTCTGGGAGATTCAAATTTGTTTGAATTTGGCACGCCAGTCTTGCTCGATGCCAAAATTTGTAGTGAGGGTCAATTGAAAGTTGCACCAATGGATTACTTCCAAATTGTTCATCCTAGCACTGAATGGACCATGCCATTAGCTCTAGTTGGGTGGTTAAACACTAGGCACAACCCCATTTCAACCACTGAGTCAGTAGAATGTTCCGAACCATGCCAAACCAAAGTGTCCCCAAGGTGCACTAGGCACAATTGGGCAGTGAACTTTTGAGCCTTGTAACTCAGACCCTGTGAGAGGTATTGGAGATCCATGAGATGCTACAAGATGAAAAATCTAGGGCCTACAATAACCTCTCTCCATTCTGGGAGATTCAAATTTGTTTGAATTTGGCACGCCAGTCTTGCTCGATGCCAAAATTTGTAGTGAGGGTCAATTGAAAGTTGCACCAATGGATTACTTCCAAATTGTTCATCCTAGCACTGAATGGACCATGCCATTAGCTCTAGTTGGGTGGTTAAACACTAGGCACAACCCCATTTCAACCACTGAGTCAGTAGAATGTTTCGAACCATGCCAAACCAAAGTGTCCCCAAGGTGCACTAGGCACGATTGGGCCGTGAAATTTCGAGCCTCATAACTTGGAGCTTGTGAGAGGTATCAGAAATCTGTGAGATGCTACAAGATAGATTTTTTGAGGCCTACAATAACCTCTCTCTATTTTGGGAGATTTAAATTTGTTTGAATTTGGCACACCAGTCTCGCTCGATGCCAAAACTTGTAGTGAGGGTCAGTTGAAAGTTTCACAATTAGATTACTTCCAAACCATTCATCTTGGCACCAAATGGACTATGCCATTAGCTTTGATTGGGTGGGTAAATGCTAGGCACAACCCCATTTTGACCACTGAGTTAGCATAAGATTCCGGACCACGCCAAACCAAAGTGTCCCTAAGGTGCACTAAGCACGATTAGGCAGTGAAATTTTGAGCCTTGTAACTCAGACCCCATGAGAGGTATTGGAGATTTGTGAGGTCTACAAGATGACATTTTCAAGGCCTAAAATAACCTCTCTCCATTCTGGGAGATTCAAGTTTGTTTGAATTTGGCATGCCAGTCTCGCTCGATGCCAAAACTTCTAGTGAGGGTCAGTTGAAAGTTGCACCAATGGATTACTTCCAAACCATTCATCCTAGCACTAAATGGACTACGCCATCAGCTTTGGTTGGGTGGGTAAATTCTAGGTACAACCCTTTTTTGACCACTGAGTCAGGAGAACATTCTAGACCACGCTAGAGCAAAGTGTCCCCAAGGTGCACAAAGTACGATTGGGCAGTGAACTTTTGAGGCTCATAACTCTGAGCCTATGAGAGGTATTAGAGATCCATGAGATTCTACAAGACAGTGTTTCTAAGGCCTACAATAACCTCTCTCCATTCTGGGAGATTCAAATTTATTTGAATTTGGCATGCCAGTCTCGCTCGATGCCAAAACTTGCAGTGAGGGTCAGTTGAAAGTTGCACCAATGGATTACTTCCAAACCATTCATCTCAGCACCGAATGGACTATGACATTAGCTCTGATGGGTGGGTAAATGCTAGGCACAACCCCATTTTGACCACTAAGTCAGCAGAACGTTCCGAACCACGTTGGAGAAAAGTGTCCCCAAGGTGCACTAAGCATGATTTGGTAGCGAACTTTCGAGCCTCATAACTCAGACCCCATGAGAGGTATCAGAGATCCATGAGATGCTACAAGATGGCATTTTTGAGGCCTATAATAACCTCTCTCCATTCTAGGAGATTCAAATTTTTTTGAATTTGGCACGCTAGTCTCGCTCGATGCCAAAATTTGCAGTGAGGGTCAATTGAAAGTTGCACCAATAGATTTCTTCCAAACCGTTCATCCTAGCACCTAATGGATTGCACCATTAGCTCTGGTTGGGTAGGTAAATGCTAGGCACAAATCTATTTTGACCACTGAGTTAGCACAACATTCCAGACCATGCCGGACCAAAGTGTCCCCAAGGTGCACTAAGCACGATTGGGCAGTGAACTTTCAAGGCTCGTAAGTTGGAGCCCATGAGAGGTATCAGATATTTGTGAGATGCTACAAGATGATGTTTCTGAGGCCTACAATAACCTTTCTCCATTCTCAGAGATTCAAATTTGTTTGAATTTGGCACGCCAGTCTCGCTCGATGCCAAAACTTGCAGTGAGGGTCAATTGAAAGTTGCACTAAGCATGATTGGTCAGCAAACTATCAAGCCTTGTAACTCAGACCTCATGAGAGGTATCGGCGATCCATGAGATGCTACAAGACCATGTTTCTTAGGTGTTCCTAGTGTATTTTCAGGAGTATAGACAGAGTACTGATATTTTGTCCAAAAGACCAATATGTTTTGATATGGCCAAAAGGGTGTTTGATTATTGCCAAAAGGGTGTTTGATTATGTAATTAGGCTAGTTTGAAGTCTTTTAGCCATTGGGAGTAAAAGGTAAGTCTACAAACCTTGAAACCACTTTAATAGATATCCTTATATACCTCAAATGATGAATTACATGTGTGAACACACGTAGCACATAAAGCGTACAAATAAATTTTCTTAAGTCATGAAGCATTCATGTAGCACATAATTATAAAGCATACAACATGAATTCACTTAAGTCATGCACGTAGCCCATACACGTGAATTTAGGTTATGAATATTGTACTTGAATATACATGAATATACTTAAGGCATAAATTATACACAAGAGTACATACACACAAGCATATTTACATACTAACAATGAATAAATGAACACACAATTAACAAATTGGATCGAATATCAAGTTTCATATCAAAATGAACAATAATTTTGTCCTCGTGATTATATGTCAATATATCTAGATACAATGTGGCATATGCCATCTCAAAATATGTCATATGACATCTCAAAATAAGAAGTTCAAATACAAATATTTCTAGGACATCCTATTCTACTAGTGGATCATCAAAATGGAGCCTCTTTGAAGTACTCTTTGGCTCTAATGGATCCTACATTCAAACACAAAAGTGAAACCCCAAGTTAGATTAAAATTCAAAATCATAGTCAACAATAATAAATAAAATTTAAACTAAAATTGAACTCTCATATACCTCACCTCTCTGTCTCCTCCCACGGGCAGGAGACCTAATATATGTCCTAGGTAGCGTAGGAATAGTGCCACCAATGATGACTCCCACCTGTATATGTTTATGAACATGAGATTGATCTATGAGTTATACTATTTAATGTTAAAATCTTGGTAGCAAATATATGTTTACAAAATAACTGAATTAACATTAAAACTTACCTTTGTTGAACTTTCTTTAGGGATTGTTGGCTAAGTCATCAATGATACAAACCCTTGCCATTTTGGCTCCCTTAAACTAGGATTGACCTACAAAAATCAAACAGATACTTCATATTATCATAACTTGACCATATTATATATAATTGATAGAAAAATACACACAAATAACTTTAGAAATGTATGTACCATGGGGCTATCACTCCGAATGGATATGCCTATGACTCTATCACGACGATAGGGTCTCACGACATCATCACATGCCACTCTCTGTCAAATAAACCATGTAAATTAAAAATGAGTACGCATAATTGACAAGTATACATGTATGCATAAACAAACTAAATTACTTAATTACCTTTCCTTTATCAACAACTGAGACCTGCACCCCCTCACATTGCCCCTTGGTGGCAACTGGTGACACCTGCATCAGTATGTAAAAGATGATCATAAAAATTAGAAAACAATGTACATATACTATTATCATAATTTAAAAGGAAACCAATGAGTACATTAAAACATATGTACCATGGAAGAGTCAAGACCAAATGATAAGCGTGGACCCCTCCACCTGTGTCATCTCCTCCTCTATCATCAACTGAACATAAATGTAACACATAAAAAGACATAAGTGGGAAATTATTATAAGGAAATTCTACTAAAAATACAAACAATAAAATTTTAAAATAATGTAAAAAGTGAACGGTTTACCCTTACCATAAAAGTGGGAGTCCATGGCACTGTAGGCTCCTGATGCACATCTCCATGAGCTACTTCATTGCCTATAGTGTGCTGTGTAGAGTCATCCCCATCGAAGCTGAAACTATATGTATCACTATTAGTCAGGGGACCAAGGAAAATATTCTTGCATATAACGCAAGTGTGGGCCACACAAACATGTGAGCTTGTGGAAGTGCTAGAAGCATCAAGATGAGGAGGCAACAATTTTGTGCTCTACGTAACCAACAGATCACTCAATGCATGAATGGCTTGAATAGTCTATGAGCTGGCCTCAACAATAATGTTTGGATGTTGCACTATGGGAGGTGGTGAAATCTCGAGAGGGGGGACATATGTGCAGGATTTCACTCATTGTGATGATGGCCTGTCTTGGGAGCACCTAAACCTACACCCTGGTTATGTCTCATACTCCAATAATCCACCTTGTGACCGAGCACAAATTCAGCATACAATTTTCTAAGAAAATAAAATGGGACATCCAAATTGTTGTGAGGTGGTCTATCAAAAACCATCCACCAACGGTCCCAAAAGTTGTCACGTATTGCACTATTTGTGCACCATTTAATTGACAACTTGGTTTTTTTAGGGTCTACTTTTAGACTGGTTTTAGGATCCACAAAAAGATTAGCTATGTCATGTTTTGTGATATTTAGGTTCATGACTTGATCATAATCAAGCCCATCGTCAAACTGGGCGTGCATGGAATCGCACCAAAGGAGTGCAGGATTATGTTGTTGTGTTAGTTTCTCCATGTTTTCAATTATTGTGTTCAATGTCATAAACATGGGGTGCAATGTGGGGATATTGGCATATGCGGTTTCCAATCCTCTAAGTTCATTTAGATTATCTCCGATTAGATCTTCTAAACGATGAGGGTTTGTGATAGGTACGTGTTTCAGAGGTGGGGGATTGTTGGGAGGTGGGTCTGGATTATTTGCGGGATCATTAGGATGGTTTTCTGATTCCATGTCTAATAGCAATGAAAAAAAAGAGATAATTACAATGAATTTAAAAAAAAATACAAAAACTCATTGCTACCCTAATTTTTATATGAAAAACTATATATTTATATTTAAAACAACAAAAAAAAATTAAAACAATAAAAAATAGAAGCTTCACTTACCTGGGTAATTTGGGAAAAATCAAATAGGGGATATGGGACCAGATATCTAAAAGCCTAGCTGCGTTCATGTTTTTGCAATGAAAAAGTGTTTAACGTGGTTGGGTATAGTGATTTATATTCACTGGAAAATATCAGATATCTGATAATGCCTTCAAGTTTGGCTAGGTACACTGACACCCAAGCCTACCAAAAATTCAACAAATCTATTTGTGCATATTTGGATGAGTGAAAATAAGTTTTTTTCACATCACCACTTTTTGGCATACCATGATCTTGCACATACCCAGGAGTAATGAGAACTAATCTGATAAAAGAGAAACATAGTAGTGGTTTGGCTGGATATTTTGGCATTGATAAAACATGGAATTTTCTTAAGGAGTACTTTTGGCCACAGTTGTATAAAGATGTTCATAAATTTGTGAAAAGTTGTGGAATTTGTCAAGTTGCAAAAGGAGTAAATCAGAATACTAGTTTATATGTATCGATTCTTGTACCTAAGAAACCTTGGATTGACATCAAGATGGACTTTGTTCTTGGCTTACTGAAGACAGTAAGAGGTAATGATTCTATATTTGTTGTTGTGGATAAATTTTCTAAGATGACACATTTTATACCTTGTAGAAAGACATCAGATGTAGTACATGTAGCAGATCTTTTCTTAAGGAAATTGTCAGATTGCGTGGATTACCAAGGAGTATTATCTCTGACCAAGATAGTAAATTTGTTGGATACTTTTGGAAGATCCTTTGGAAGAAATTTGGCACTGAGTTGAAATATAGTTCTACATTTCACCTACAAACCGATGGACAGACTGAAGTTGTGAATAGTTTTTTGGGAAATCTTTTGAGATGTTTAGTTGGAGACACACTGAGTAATTGGGACTCTGTGTTGGCACAAGAAAAGTTTGCATACAATAACTCAATGAATAGGAGTACTGGAAAAACACCATTTGAGATTGTGAATGGCATACAGCCGAGAGGAATATATGATTTGAGAGATATTGATGATGAAAATAAGAGAAGTGCTGAAGGAGTAAAGTTTGCTGAGTACATGAAGACATTGCATGAAGATGTGAAGCTGAAGCTGGAAGATAGCAATTAGAAATACAAAGACAGAGATGATAGATCAAGAAGACATAAGACTTTTGATGTTGGTGATGAAGTGATGGTTCATTTGAAGAAAGGTTAGTTTCCTGTTGGAACATATGGAAAGCTGAAGATGAAGAAGTTTGGACCTTGCAAGATTTTGAGGAAATTTGACAGTGGAAATGCATATGAGATTGAGTTACCTGATGACATGGATATATCACCAATTTTCAACATTGCTGATTTGTATGAGTATCATGAACCTAATGAAGAAATGATAGTGCCAATAGAATATCCTAAGAAGAAAAATGAAGAAGTTGAACAGATTCTGAATCAAAGAGTTGGCAAGAGCACAAGAGGAAAACCGTATATGGAATATCTGGTAAAATGGAAGAATAGATCGATGGAAGACAGTTCATGGATTTCACAATCTGAGTTGGATGCAGCTAGGATCATACCTACTAAATGATTTGGAGAATCATTTCAAAATAACCCCAGGTGTTTGATGCAGGAGCATCTCGGGTCCTTGGCAATCCTGTGTCACCAAAAACATTTTGGAGTTTGTCTGTGTTGCTCGGTTTTTTCTTTGACCAAGTTGGTCAGTAGTTGGTCAGTTTTCTTTGGTTATTGAGTGTGGTCGGTCACTTCCCAAGTGATCGGTTGTTTCACTGGTGCTCGACATTGCTTGTCTATTGCTCGGTCATCCTTGCTTACCGACAAGTTTAGTTTTGTTTTCTGTTGAGGTTGACTTGTGCATTTATACTGGATCATAGATTTAATGTTGGAATCCATCATTGGGAAGCATGTGGTCCTAGATCTGACTGTTTCTTTTGTTGATTATGGATCTGAAGGCTGACTCAATTCGGTATCCTCTTGTATAAATGTAGTTGCTTGGTTGTAGTTTAGGAGGTAGTTTTAGATAGAAGATAGTAGACATTAGATTGGAGATTTGTATCAGATCCTTGCATGTTTGAGGACTTCTGAGATTCATTGCAATATCAGGTCGTAATCGGGAAGGCCTTACAACCCAGCATGTATGATTCAATTAATGAAAATATATGAAGGACCTAGCATTCTCTCTCTCACTGTTGTGTTGGTTGGCTTCTGCATGTTTTGGGTAGGCTTGGATCATCAGGGTGTGCCATTGTTTGGCCCCTTTTGACCCCTGCCTTGTGTCACCAAGTGTGGTGTTACAACCCAAGCCCCATTTAGAGGACACCAAACATCTATCAAGACAAACCTAAATTAGGTGAGACCCTTTCCTAGAACTGGACCAAGTAAAAGGGTTACCTTGCAACTCCAAGTCAAAAAGGTCAGACTCGTTAATGAAGTAAAAAAGATCATTGATGTTTTCGTTGAAGTCTATTAATTCTCCCATATTTTCTAATTGAAAATGGTGGAGTTAAAGTCCCTTTCCACCATATAAAAAGCCTCCTAATCATCCCAAATGATGGATTAAATTTTTCTCCAAACCAACACTCTTCCTGCTCTAATATTAGGGGCATAAACATTGAAAAAGTGTGAGGTGAAATTTCCTAGATGAAAAGTCACCGTAAGGTAGCTTTGAGAGAAATAAAAAGTCCTCACCAGCAAGCTTGGTGGGATTCCATAAAGTTTCCACACCTTCTAAGACCCCATCAACTTAATTGTAGTAAAAAGAAGAGCCCAACCAAATTTTACTAGCTATTTTGGAAATGTTATGAATAGACATCTTAACCTCCTAAAGAAACAAACATCAGTTTTAAATTTTATTATATACTGAGAAAGATAAATTTTTTGAGGGGGGCTATTCATACCCCTCATGTTCCAAGAAAGGAACTTGACTTTTTACTTTATTAATTAGCATCCAGAGTCAACTGTCTCCCTTTTTCAATTTCTATGGCTATCACCTTCTTCCTCAACAGTCTTTCAAATGGTCTGCATGTCTTTTTTCAGTCCCCACATCTTCTTTTTTAGATCTCATTTTCTTCTTTTTAACTTATCTTTCATTCTTTTCTAGACCATCTAGAGTGATAGGCCTTAGTCATAATCTGATGTAATAATCACCAACTTAGTAACCTCACAAGAAATATCATTAGTAGCTGAAGGTGAAAGGGAGGTAATGAATGAGGTGATGAAGAATTCTTGGTTTTGGTAGGGTGAATGGATTACTTACCATATGCGATTGCAACCCTTCAACAAGTACTTAGTAGGAGCCAATAGCCATATGAACACCATTGGAAGTCGCTATGCTAACCATTCCCAAAAGCTTGAGTGACGAAGACAAACCATCACCCATACTTTCAATTGCCATGGACTGTACACTAGAGGAGGACAAAAAATAATCCCTGATCAGAGGGATTTCACCATCCTCTAATGAAACATGGGAAACATCTATGTCCTTCTTCATAGCTCAAACTCCTGGTCTTTGGGCTTTGATGATTTCATTAGCTCCAATAGACCATCCATGAAATGGTTATCCTCATTTACCAACACTTTTGGGACTATTTTCACCTCTTCCCATGACTGACAACGGGACAAAACCTTCTCCTTCAATTTAGGCTCTTTCAATGCTAGGACCCTAGAATCTACCACAACATGACCATGTTTGGCATGTCACTCACATAACAATGTCGCATTCTCATAGATAATAGCTTGAGTCCATTTCCACCACTTGGATTTCTAAGTAATTAAATTAGGGATGGACTTGTTAATAGAAACATTAACACAAAATAGAGCATAGACTAACTTGGACTTGGAAAAGGTAACAACATCAGTAGTGACATAATGCTCAATTTTATTTTGAGCCAACAGAAGACCTGCTCATCCCAAAACTCTAATGAGAGACCCATTAGCCAAACCTAAGTCAAATCCATCCTATTAAGCTCAATAGAAGAGTCAAAACCAAGCTTCCATTTAGAAAGTACTAGGAAATACTTTCCATATGCCCACGACCAGATGAGATCTTCCTTTGTTGTAAATTCGAACAAGAACAACCCTCTCAGCATAACAAAAATGTTGAAACTTCTCTTTATCTTCCAACGAGTCTTAGTCAAGTGTCTGACCATATCAATGGTTGGTTAAAAGGCAAGGAACCTTCCCACCAAATCCAGGTTCAAAGATGAGACAATCTTATCCATAACAACATCTAGAAGAAAGGTTTTTGGTCCTTTTATAGCTTTAACTATATTTGGGAGAATGAACTCCAGAGGATTATTTGACGACCCAACCAAAGCTCCCTTCCAATTAGTATTTGAAGCTTCATCCTTTCCTTTACACCCCACAAGACTAGGGGTCATAGAGGTAGTCTAAGCCACATCCAACACACCAGGGGTCTAAGAAGAAGCATGAGTCACATCTAACACACCCATGAATCTATATGCAATGAATTAGCCTCTGAGTGTGCATGCACCACAACGAAAGGAGGGTTTGACTTAGGGGGAAGACCCGTCCCGAGATTCCCCAACCATGCATGGTAATTTTTTTAATTTTTTTTTTTAAAAGGCAAGGAAGAGGAGTGGGAAAGTTGTAGAGCTTCATTATAAGTATCTTATTTAACACCTTTAGAGTATCATTGAGATCAATATATAAAGATATTTTATACATGTGCATAGATTAAATGGTCGTATGAATTTTACATATTGTATCTCTCTATCTATTGGTATTGTTATCTCTCTTATGTGTATATAGTGTACATAAGAGTTGAATGATCTGTGTCCATCAAAATCTTATGATCATATGCACAGTCTTCTTATTTACACAATATGCTTAGTTATATTCAATATTGTACATGATCATGAATTTCATATAAACAGTTTAATAGAATATGTCCTTACATTATACATGTAGTCTGTTTGAATATTTTAATAAAAAAAGGTTTTTTTAAATGATTTTTTTTAAGGCTGATTCAAAATCTTATGGTGTTCCCAGTGGGCTTTTTTATGCATTATCATTGAGTCATATTGACTAGATCATAAATGATGATTGTATGGCTTTTGCATGAGAGGTTTAATGATTATTTTGTTATTAGGTTATATGGATTTAATCTGAAAGATGCATTATCCACCGTAGTTGAGTTATTATGACTCTTACAAATGATAACTACATCAATTATTGCATTGAGTTCTATGTAATTTGTTTCAAGGTTGTAATGTCATATATTTTATTGAGTTATGATGGAGTCAAAGTCTATATTCTTATAGTAGAGGATCAAAACATCAATGCTAGCTTTTTTTCTTAAACTAGTGGAAATTTGATGTTGCATAAGAAATTGAAAACAATCACACTCAAACTTAAATTACAACAAGATCAAAATTAAGTGGTTAGAATATTGCTTATACACGACCGATTTTTTTAAAATAGTTGATTTTAAAAGACTCAAATAGAAAAGGCGCACAAAATGTTCTATTTTTGTTAAGAAAATACTTAAAAGAATTGAATGTGCTCTCTCTAATAATTTAACTTTTTAATTATCTCACAAATAACTATAGTGAAAAATTATTTAATATGCACTCTATGCATAAGTTTTTTTGTTAAATTCTCAATGAATATATGATCTTTTTCTACTTTCCAAAGTGGATACATCCTAAAAATAATTTTTTTAGTCTAATCCCCACTACTTTTTAATCTAATTGAAAATAAAGTTATTGAATATCTGTAAAATATAGATTAGAATATAAATTGTAAATTATTTTAAATTTGAATCAAATATAAAATAATGACACTAAAAATACTATAGATCTTCAAAAAAACAAGAACAAGACTATAGAAGAAAAAATCGAAGATCAAAACTTCAATTATTCAAAATTTTGAAAAAAAATAATACAATTAGAAAGATAGGAAATAGCTTGATGTTATTGAGGCACTTTTTAGGATCAAAATTCATAAATATGTAAACCTAATAGATGTTGACATGTAAGTTAAAAGATAATGACATTTATAACTAGCTCAAACAATCTTCCAAACTGTCAAAGCCCTATATTTCGAACAATGTAGTTCTCTAAATGCAAAATCAAATAGTTGCCTAATTAGATTTTAATCAAGACCTCTCTTGATTTTAAGTGTGAGAAGATGTATAACTCTTTTTAAATAATCTAAAAAAAAATTTGGTTTAATGAAATATGGAGCAATTGAATTGCAAACATTAACTCGATAGCAAGCTATACTAAATAGAATCAACATATTTTAACTTAAACCAAAGCTGGACTAAAAATGCAAAATTTTAAAGGCATGCTAGAAACATACTCGTTGCTTCATACATTAGAGCACACCTAGCCTTTTAGTTTTTTAAAAACTTGCCATGGATAGCAGCAACGTCTAGTTCAAACACGTTGTCGATTTTCCTCTTTAGATTTGTGCATGATTTTAGATGATTTTCAAATGCCAAGACTTATTTATTCATCATATTAATAACTCGACATTAAATGCATGTACATAGACTACAATAAGATGGCAATTTGATACAGAATTCTTTATGTGAATTTGAATTGCGCTTGGAAAAGGGTAGAAGCGATGAAACGATACGTCCCACATCTACCATTTTCATTTTAGTATAGAAAACCATTTATGCAATAATTAATCATGTAAGCTAATAGGAAATTAACCTCCATTTAAGCATCTTAGTCTATGGGTTCCGTGCCACATGTTAACTATTTGCTGCTTTTCCTTCACACGAGTGCTTCGATACTAGATTATGATGCATTAGATTTCTAATGCAAAAGATTCATATTTTTTCACATACCTTCGAGCATAAACTAGTAGATAAATTAAAATACATTATGTGACATGAATAAACCTTAGCATAATAGAATCTATGAAATTCTATGGACTAAAATACTTCAACAACATTTGACCATCTCTCACTATAAGGCAAACCACTTATTATTCTACTATTTCATTATGCATCATAAATCTATATACACTAAAATTTGAACAGTGCAATGAGGTTAGATCTATTGAGAATACAATAGTTTCAATTTGTATCGTTCATAATTCTATTGACACAATCATTTATAAGAAGTTCATTTTAAGAAACATTAGTTCCAACTTAATGATGATATAACCTATCAAGATCATTTATACAACTCATATTATGTATACATTTAACAAGAGTCACAATGTATCTAACTCTCCAATACCTTATACACTATGGTACACATTATCATTACTCTTTTGAGGTCACATTTACAACGAATCAATTAAACAAAATCTTTGTACTAATATTTTTTTTTTTCATATATGATATTGATTTTAGTGTAGGCATGAGAGGTGAGTGTGGTTTTGTTGGTATACAAAGATAAAATGGTATTGGTTAACATCCAACCCCATATCCTAACACATTTTTAAATTTTATTTACTACATTTTTACAAGTTGTCGTGCATGACTTAGGAAGGTTCACATGTGCATAGGGAATAATAGTGTATACTTTTCAATTAGAAAATTGTCTTACACCACTTTAAACATCTATTGCTAACGTACCATCTTAGTCTTTAATTCATTATGTTTGGAGTACAAATGAACACATTCCCCAAACCACTAGCTAGATATCCTTATTGACTACCTTAGTCAAGATTGACATATTCCTCTCACTCATTTGCTAGCCTATACTATGAGACATTGTATGGCGTAGGCTTCTTAAGTCAAAATTTAAATTAACAAATTTCAAGCTAAATTTATGGAAGGTAGTCATTATTGTCTCCCACGGAAAATATTTTAAGTTGGACTATTACAAACATGTATTTATTAATTTTCTTTGAATATTAGCAAAACATTACAAAATAATCTAGAAATGACAATGATCAATTAAAAGTATGGTCAACTACATAATAGAAAAAGTACAATTTCTACATCTTTAGATATTGTCTAGGTGAAAGGTGGAGAAACAAATAATTAATCTTGTAAAATAATGTTATATATAAAGTTTAATAAATCACATTTTCTTCAAAATTATTATATTTGATTTTAAGTAAAATTAAATGATTAATTTAAAATAAAAAAACAAAATTTTGTCATTTATTTTATAATTCTAATCATTAATTATAATGCTTAAAACAAGAAAAAAAAACAATATTTTTAAAAGAAGAACACATTAAAATCCATCCATATTTTTAAAGAACACATTTTGTAGTGCTACTCATTCTCAAAAATAATTTGTCCTTTTACTAAACATCGCAATTAAAATGAACATTAAAATATTTCAAATAGGATGGGAGCATCTTTGTTAAACATCATCAGGGGTTCATCATTCAAATAGATAATGGATGAAATTATCCATGAAAGAAAAGCATATGTATCTCCATTTTAGGTGGAAGCACAACACTGCAATCACAGCAGCAAATCCCACTCCGTAACATAACCCCACTCCCACTGCCCACCATGTATCCATCACATCTGCATCTACACTTTCATTGGCTGTATTATTCAAATCTTTGTAATTATCTTTCCCACCAAAACCAAGATCTCTTGTCATGTTTTCCAACTGAAATCCATGAAGATTAGGATTTCCTAGAAAAGAAGAAGCCTCGAAGGTTGAAAACTGCTTTCCCTGTGGTATTAAACCTGACAACATATTGTCAGAAAGATTCAGCACCTCAAGGAATGTGAGATTTAAAAGTTGAATTGGAATCTTTCCGGACAACTTATTTTCTGAAAGATCTAGAGATTCCAAGCAAGTCATGGCTCCCAATGACTCTGGAATTATGCCACTAAGATTATTTTTTGATATGTTGAGAGAAATTAATCCTCTCAAGAGTCCCAATTCTGGAGGAATATTACCTGACAAGTTATTACGAGACAAATCCAGGAACTTGTGTTCTCCATTTATTTTTGAGTATGGAGTCACCCTTCCTTTTATCCAAACTGTTACTTCATCAGCAAAATTGAATCCATAATATGTATCCCCAGCCGAACCTTCCCCATAATATGCAGAATATTGTAAATAGAAACTTTGCGAATTATTCACCATAGCACATAACTTGTTCACATCTGAAGGAATATCTCCTGAAAATTGATTACCAGGTAAATCTAAAATTTGAAGGTTTTGCAACCTGAACAGCTCAAGAGGAATTCTACCATTGAACTTATTAGAGGCCAAGCTAAGTATTCTTAAATCTGTCAACTTTTCAATCCAAACTGGAATACTATCTTCAAAATTGTTATTTCCTAGATCAAATATTTGGAGATCTGCACAACTTGCAATAGACGGTGGAATAGTACCTTGCAACATGTTTCCATTGAGATTCAATGTGCGAAGACTCTGCAGATATCCCAACTCCTTTGGAATCCCCCCTCTCAAAGCATTTTGAGACAATTTTAAAATTTCCAATTCATAGCAATTGCCAATTTCTGAAGGAATCACGCCTGTCAACTTGTTCTTTGACAAGTCCAAAACCGTAACATGACGATCAATATCACATATGGAACTTGGAATTTCTCCAGTCAAGTTATTCCCTGACAAGGATAGATAGTAGTCTACAGCTAAAAGAATTCCATCAGGAATGGAGTCATTAAACCCATTATTCGATAGATCTAATAATACTAAAACATAATCAAAAAGAGGAAGAGTTCCATGTAATCTATTCCCATGCAAGTCCAGTGTATGCAAAGGATTATAAATCTTGAGGGGCAGAGAACTTTCTAGATTGTTCTTTGAGAGATTGAGCGCAACAAGATCAGAAAGATCCCACAACCACGAAGGAATATCTCCCACAATCTTGTTATCTGAAAGATCTAGCCAATTCAACTGATATTGCTGGGACAAAAATGCAGGTATGTTGCCTTCTATATTGCAAGACCGCAATTCAAGTGAACCCAAGTTGGCAAACTGAGGAACCCAACTCGTAGAGATCTCAATAAAAAGCTGATTTTCTGAAAGGTTCAAATCTTCAAGGTGGGTTAGATTTTCGAATAGTTTAAGTGACATGTCGCCTCCTAATCCAGTGGAAGGAAGTGACAATGCTATTAAACTAACAAAATTTGAAAAGGAATCAGGAATTGTTCCTGACAAATTGTTATGGCCTAGGTAGAGCTCATTTAATGCTGGAAGCTCACACAGAGATGGGGGAATATGACCACTTAGCCAGTTGTGACGAAGATCAAGGACTCTAAGGGCTGAAAAGCTACCGAAGGGGGATGGTATTCTGCCCTCCAAATTGTTATACCCCAGATCCAGGATCTTAAGTTTTGAAAAGTTTGCACTAGAAGGGAGCAACATTCCCGTTAAATTGCAACCATAAAGGGATAGCACGATCAGTGACGAAGAATGGCTTAGAATGAAAGAAAGGTTTCCCTTCAAGTCGGGATTATCATGAAGCACAAGATTGCTCAGTCTTGAACGGGGCATGAAATTGGGAGGGATGAAACCATTTAGACCACAACTATTGAGATCAAGTGAAAGCAGTGAGGACACATTCTCAAACCAAGAGGGCATATGAAACGGGAATGAATTCTCAGCTATATGCAGATGTGATAAACGGGTGAGGTTTGAGAGATCTGGAATCTTACCTGACAGCCCACAGTGGGACAGGTGAATTTGGCTAAGATTTGGAAGACCGCTAAGGGCATCACCCCAGTGCTCAGACGCCATGCTCTGGTTCACTCCTTCCATTCTTAAGAATTCCAGGCTTCTTAGGTTTCTTACCCATACATGAAAAATACTTCCAGTCAAGTCGTCATTATGTGAAATATCCAAATGACGCATGCTTGACATATTTCCCAACTCCAGAGAGACTTCGCCCCCAAATCCAGAATTTGAGAAGTTAAGAACAAGCAGCTTCTGCAATTTTGACAGTTGGGGAGGGATAGGAATACCTTCAAAGTTATTGTTGCTGAGATCCAAGTGTTGTAGATGCTGCAGATTAAACAGTGACGGACGAAGCTCCCCTCTCATCTGATTGTCGTGCCAATCACTTGCATCGGGGTCAGTACTTAAATCAAGGCTGATGACATGGGATGTATGGTAATCACAGGCAACACCCTCCCACTCGCAACAGTTGAACCCCCGCCAAGATAATACACGACCAGAGGGAATTTCAAGACCAGACTTGAAATCCAGCAAGTAACTTCTCTCATCTTTTAAGCATGCAGCTGACAACGAGAAATGAGCTTGCAGGATTATTATCCATATCAACACAGATATCTTGAACGTAAGCGGATACATTGTATCCTATTTTCTTTACTCCAGAGATGTTTCTATAATTCTCTCCCTGGTTGCCTATAAATAAGTAAACAACTAACGTCGTGTTGGTGTTGCTTCTTTCATCTCTGTTTCCTAAATTTCTCCTCACAGTCGTCGTCAGACCATCTCCTCCATGTGAAGTCTGTCATCCGTAGTAAACAGGTAATACCTTTGAGTACGATCTTACATTTATGTTCACCGCGTCTCTTGAACTGTTAAGCCTCTTTCAATCGTATCTTCATTGAATTTGTTATGTTAGACGAAATTAGGTTGCAGGCCTAAGTAATCAACAGACTTAATCCTCTTTCCAACTCTTCAAAAATTCTGTCACATGACAACATACTTCCGGTTGATTACTGACTGACTTGATATATGTTCAATCTCTGGATGAAGTAAAAGTAAAGCCTGCATATCCCTTACACACGAAATACAAAGGAAAGTTCCATTCTTTGACGCTGCTGGAATGGATTTAGAGTAGAGTTACTTTATTGGGTTCAGAAAATGATTTTATATCACTGTATCTTCTAAGCAGTTTCCTCCATCTCCCAGTCTAGAGTATATCACCGACTCTTCTACCTACGAAGAGATATGTATTCTAATAATAATAACTAGGTAGTCAAGTATATATTATTAGAAGAGATATGCATTGTAATAAGAAGATATATGTATTCTAATAATATATACTTGACTACCTAGTTATTATTATGCATGCGTAAGCCAAACGAGTCCTTGTCTTTGGACGGTACCTAGTGGCTTGAAAAATGGTAGAAAGGAAATTTCCTTTGTCTTTCGTTTGGGACGGATTTCCATACCGTGCAATGATGGGGAAAATGAGAAACGTCACAAACATTACTAAATTCGCCAAGACAGGCTTTAAAAAGAATTCGTACTTCGTACAAACTTGACAAGACATGAAACGATACGAATAGCGTGACTTTTTCAATGCCAACGAATTGTCTGTTTCCATCTTGTCAAGAATGGTACCACTACCATTCTGAATGGGCTCTAACTTAACGTCTAAAGTCAAGTAGACTACAAAGCATTTCTAATAGACTTCGTGGTACATTGAATTTGCATCAAGTCGTTGAAGTGGGCATGAATTTCCACGAATTGTATTTAATTTGTCGTATTCGCCACGACTTCAACTTTGATATTTATCCTCCTCTCTCTCTCTCTCCTGGCTCCTCGCCCCCCTCCCTCTCTCTCTCTCCATACTAATAAAATAATAATCAAATATTGTAAATAAGGAATGGATATTTTCTATATTTTAATTAAATAATTATAAATTGTGTTCGAACAATGTAAATGGTTAAAGGTTGTAAAGTAATAATAAATCATATTTTATTAATCATAACAATATTCAAATGAAGAAATAATTCGTTAATTAATAATATTATATTTAATAATTTTGATTATTTACTTATAATAATTGATTGCTTGTACAACATAATATTTAACATTATTTAAATTCAACCTCAATTAAAAAAAATAAAAACAAAAAATTATAAAATTTATAATTTATCATATCTTTCTTTTAAACTTTTAATTAAACTTTATTAATTTCTTCTTGAACATATTATATAAAATTATTTGAATTCAAATACAAACAAAATTATTATAAAAATATAATATATCATTTTTTCCTTTAAAATATTATCTAATTAATATATTTCTTGTACATATTATAATATGTAAAATTAAAATTTTAGAATTATTTTTTCGACGTTAGTAGTGACGACACTCATAGAGTTCTTTATTTAGTGCCCCTTGAATAATTTGCCCAAATTATTATACATCATTAAAAAATGCATATTAAAATTACTATATTATATATTATAATATAATTATGATTAATATAATAAAAAAAATAAAATAAAACCTATAAATATATTAAAAATTAAATAATATTAATTTATTATTGTTACTAAACCAAAAAATTTTAAAACTACAAAAAAAATCTCGGATAGTATTTACCATTCATAAAATCTAATTATTATAATAAAAAGTTTAAAGTTGATTTTGTTTAATTCAAAGCTATCACCTATGTCAGTTTTATTATGTGCGATGTCACTTTAGTTAGACTATGGTGCCAACCTGCCAAGGGTATGGTGGCCATGGTACAATAGGATAGGCATCCAGCCATATTGAATGATATGGTCGAATAGCCATTGCCATAGCGTATTGACTAAAATATGCAATAGGGTGAAGCAATTTTCAACAAGTAAGTTATAGGTATCGATCGAATACATTCAATAATTATGGGCTTAATTTTTTTCTTTTTTTTCTTTTTTCGGAAGGAAAAAGTACAGTATATATATAGAATACGGACGCGATTAAACTCATTGAAAAATGGTACGTCATATTTTTTTATTTTACAAAATATATTAATTTTTTATGAAATTTTCATCAGTTGATCGTCATGATCTATATCACATTATTGTTAGACCACAAAAAATCATTTGAAAAAATAGTATGTTTTACAGATTTGAAGTTTTTCCCCAAAAAAATTAGTGTCATTTTGCAGTGAGTTTAGCTGCTTCCTATAGGGTAAGGTGAAGTTAATTTATGTGGAATTTTTGTGGTGACTATTCTAATTTAAAAATAGAATAATAAGTCTAGTCTATTATTATTTTATTTTCTTGTTAAAGATAAAAATACTTAGTTGTAATATGAAGTGAAATGACAATATTTTTCTTCTTCTTACAAATAGAGAATGTATAAAAATCACATTAAGATATATTTAGGAAGGTTTACTAGACCTTCAACATTTTAGAATACAAAATTAATTAATGATAATTAAAATCCATAACCTCGCTGTCCATCTTATCCATATATACATAGCTATTAGATATAAAAATTCCTTTAGTGAAAAAATTGCCCAATTCATAATTGAAAGAATGTCTTCTTTTGCCTAGGAACAAATATCCATATTCTAAATGAAGAGATAAACTTTGAGAATGACATTGAGCCACTAGGGGACAGAGGAGGAAGATTGTATAGAGGTTGAGAATAGGGCATTGAAGCTTAAAATGGCAATCTAGAGAACTTGGGCTTATACATCCCCCTTGATAAATCACCATTAGATGGGGCCGCCTCCTTTCCTTTTTTCCAAAGGTTTTGAAACAACCCCATTTTTCTATGTATGTTGGCCACCATTACCAACTAGACAGTTAGATGAAGTACTAGTGGTGCTAGGTTTGTAGGTACTTTTACTAAGATCCCAACTATTATCCAACCACATTCCTTTTTACGAGGAGAAAACTTACAGGAATAGTTCAAGCTAACTATGAGTGGTAACCAATGGACCATCATTGATCTTATGATCAAAATAATAGGACCTAAGAAGATTATTTGGTATAATGAGATAAATAACTTGTTGACTATGATGCATTGGTTCAATTTGAATGTTAGCTATTTGATTTATGTCCCTAGAGACATTAATTTTAACATAGAAATTTTTTTTAGAGGAGTTGAAAATAATTTATTTGGATAAAAGGCATCAAACCTGCCTCTACCCTTCATCAAGTTGTGTTAGAACAGGTTGTGGATGACACTTTCCTTTTCGGGTATTCTTCAGTGATTGAGGCCAGATAGTGGAAATAAATCCTTGAAAGTTATGCCTGGGCTTCTGGACAGTGTATTAACTATCAAAAGAGTTGGTTATTCTTCTTCAATACCCCCATGGAGATACAAAACAAAGTGCTTCAAATCTTGGGTTGTTTGTCGGCTTCGCTCCCTTCTACCTACCTTGGCCTCCCCCTAATGGTTAAGGAGGTGTCTTAGGACTTCTGGAACGCCATCCTGGAGAGAACCCAAAGGAAACTCGCTGGTTGGAAAGGGAAGATTCTAAGAAATGCTGGTAAACTTTATCTCATGGCTTCCACTCTCCAAGGGATCCCTGTTTACTTCCTATCCCTCTTTAAGATCAAAAGTAACATGGTAGAAAAACTGGAGAGAATTCAGAGAACCTTTCTGTGGGTGGGTCTGAAGAAAAGAAGAGGATGTCTCTTGTCAATTGGGATACTGTCTACCTCTCGAAAAGACTTGGAGGTCTAGAACTAAGAAGAATAGGCTTGATGAATAAAGCCCTTACCACGAAAGTGGCATCGAAACTCATAGAAGGAAAAGGGTACTGGTGCAGAATAATGAAAGCTAAGTGTATGCACCCTAAAATGGTCGCCTAGACTTTGGGCCCCATTCTTGTAATTTATCAAATTCCTAAATTAATATTTTTAATAAAATCAATTTCCTTGATCAAATATTAATTCTATCATTTATTCGATTATATTCTATGGGCTAACCATTTTATCCTAAGTCTTTATTTATTTAAAAGGAATTCCCTCCCCTTTTATTAAATAAAAAGCCCCCACTTTTCCTCTTATCCTAAGTTGCACAAATAAAGCATTATTCTTATTTTATAAAAAGAAGAAAAAAGATTTTTGTCTCACATGGGGCTCAACAGTCAACATGTATTTCTCATTGGAGGAGACTTGTGCACATGGATTGATTACTCTTTTAACCCCACCCTTGATCAAATATTTTGCCTCTTAATCTCCACCATCCGTTGATTCTCACTTTCTATAAAAGAAGAGCTCTCTTCTCATTCTAGGATCCCCAACTTTGTATGCTAATCTTATGCTGCGGGTTTTCTTGGTGATTTTGGAGCTTGGAGATCTTGTTGCATTCTAGTTTTCATTCTTGCATCATAGCCTCATGTTTATGCTTTCTTAGCTTAGATTTCCTTTCAAGTTCTAACTTAGCTCACACAGCTTAATTAGCAAGGCTTGTAATACTTTCATTTCCATAGCTTACTTGCATTATTGCATCTTCATTTCTAACATTGCATTGCATTCTCATATTGATTCTTGAGGATATTGGCATTCTTGCCCTCATCTCTTTGAATCTCCCATTGTGTGGTTTACTAGCAAGGTTATAGGCTTAATAGCTCTAGCTAAGAGCATTCTTGATATCCTTGTGACTCCATGCCTAGGGAGCTCTAGGTCGCTTTCTCAAAGTTTCCCATTCATGGATTCTCTTGGCAGTAATGACTTAGAGAAGTGCACATTTTGAGTGTACATTTTTGGCGCATACCGTGGGGTAGAACACTCTTGTTTTGTCCTTCTTTTTATGCATTTTCGTCAATTTTTCATCAATATTTGCTTTTTGTTTCAGCTATTTTTTTGTACTTTCTGATAAAGTTTCGTATGATAGTCTTCTAGTATCATGTGATAGTTTATAATATACCCATGCAATACTTTTCTAGTAAAAATATCGTACGCTTATACAGGATTCTGTCACACTATTTTTTTATACTCTATCGCATGCAGGTAGTGTGAAGTATCATCTAGACAAAAAGTATCACACCTGTATATAGTGAAGTATCGCACGATTCATTCTTTGACAGAACTATCGTACATGCTTGGCAGTGAGTGATTTTGGTCATTTCTTTGCAAGATTTGATTTGTTTGGTTCAGATTTATGATTTGTTGTGGTAGAACAGAGTTTCATTTGTAGATTATATTGTTTTTGATGTGCTAACCATTGTTGGGCTAACAAGTTGTGCTTGTAGGTGCTCTCATTGCTTGAATATTTTCCAAAAGAACGCATGTCAAAGCTCCAAATGCAAAAGGGCTACTAATTGTTTTTGCAGGGCTGCCCAAAAGCATAAAAACAATCAAGTGCTTGTTCATTGCTTTCATTTTTAAGTGTGGCATATACTAGTTGCTTCATTTCTTAGGCACTTAATATCTTGTTGTAGGAATCTTTTGGTGGTAGGAGAGTATGCTCTTCACCCTTGTGGTGAAACAAAAATCTTGACCCACTTTTAGATTTTGAAAGCAAGAGGGTAATTGAACTTTGTCTGGGGTGTTTGGGAAAGATTTTTGAGATAGGAGAGTATGCTCTTTACCCTTGTGGTGAACCAAAAATCCCGACCCTCAAAGGTTAATCCACTCTTTTTTTAGTTTAGAATCCTTTAGCGGGCCTGCTCTTGAGCAATCAAGAGGAATGACCCAAGTGGGGACAAACTTTTCACCGGCTATTCCGACCCACTATAAACTCAAGTCTATCAAGGACACAAAACCTTGGTAGACGTAGTACTTGTCTTCACTTGATGTGAGTACTTGTGGGATTGTGACCATGAGGAAAATGTTGAGCAAGAATGCTTAAAGTACTCTTGTGGTCGTGAGGTCTGTTACTTGCCGCAAGGTAAGGAGTCCCTTTGGGGAGCAAAAGGGCTATTGCGAATGGAACCCTTACTAAGAACCATAGATAGAAGCTACCCAAATTTTCCGCTTAGCATCTTGGTGCAAGGATTGATCCTAGTGGACTAACCCGGATCACCCCAAGACTACTCACCATTTGTGTTCCTTTGGTTGTGTCATTGGCACTTCCACGACAAAGCCAACATCTATTGTGGGCAACCACTTTGTGTGAGGTGATGGGACATCAAGTGTGGGCCAAGTTGTTAAATATTGAGCCTTTGTCTTTTTAGGCTAGTAAGTGCTTGAAGTGTTCTCGTTGTGGTCTACCTGTGCAAACATTCTCAAACATCAAACATCATGGTAGCATTCATAGGATTTTTCTCTTTGATATCACAAGTGCTTGTCTTGACAAGGTTTCTTTTGCCCTTGATTCAAGTGTTTTATGACATGTTTGATCACCTACTATTTGCAAACTTGTCTATTCTCTGCTAGTACTATGTTTGGAGTCAAAAAATTAAACCATCAAACTGAGACTTTAGACGAATTTCCTTCAAAAAAACTAAAATTTTCACATTCACTAGTCAAGAATCATACGACACTAAAAACCATCGCACACTGTTCTGGGAATTATTGTGCGATTCTTCATTACTGCACAACTGTCGCACACCTTGCCTGGAAAATATCTCACTGAATGCCTGGAAACTATCGCAATGCTTTGTGCGAATTATTGCCTGATAATATTGTATGATACTGTTAGCCTGGAATTTATCGCACAGAGTCAATTTTTGTTGTGTCACCAGTTTGTCATTTGAAGCTGATTTTAGTATTCCTTGGTTGATCTAGATTTTAGTAAGTTTCTTTCCTTGCAATTGGAAGCCTATTTGTACCTTGGGTTTCTTGTGTTTTTACCCCTTGAATTAGTGTTCCTTGATTTCACAAGTGATCTTGTTTGGAATTGATTAAGTTAGAAGTCATCCTTGTTGAAAAAGTAAATCTTTAGATTCTTTGGTAACATACTTGGAGAGTCTTAGTAGTCTCTTGTCCAATTCACTTCCATCAAAAAATCAATTTCAATTTCAAATTAAATTTGGGTAAATCCATCCTCCTGATCCATATGTGCTAGTATACTTATCCTTTGATTGGGCACCTCTGTGGCAGTGTTGGTTTACACTTTTTGAAATTTTCTATCTTACCATCTCTTTTTGGACAATTGAACACTTTTACTATCCTAGTTTGGTATCGACATTTCATAGGGTCATCTTATCACCAAGGGTCTTTTCTTTCATGTCAGTTATGAAAAGGTATCAAGCTAATCAAGGAAAATGAGCTTAGGTTGTCTTTGACCAGTTACCCTTAGTCCAAACCTGTCAAAAGCGAAAGGGAAAAGAGCCCATCTTTGACCAATCCCCTAAGAGTGAGTCAGAAGCTTGGTTTGATCCTAAGAAAAATCCTAGTGAGTTGAGTACTTCCTTAGCCCTTCTCAATCAGATATGGACATGAGTTACACCTTGACTCGAAAGGAGAGAGAAGCAATGGATCAAAATCTTGATGACATATTTCAGAGACATAAGGAAAACATGCTATTTGGTGATGACAATCAACCAGAATCACCTCCTATCAACACAAGATATCTAGATGCCCATCAAAGATTTGAAAGGTACCAAAAATGAGCTCACCAAGATGAAAGGTCACAACACAAAGACCAAAACAATGAACCTTGTGATGCTCATGTAAACGCATCATTTACTAATGACTTGTTCAAATATTCAAGGCCCAACTCTCCACTTCAAACAACCTCAAGGTATGTGAGTGAAAGGCTTAAAAGAATCGAACATGAAAAGAAAGCCTTTTTGGATGAACAAGCCGCTAAAGAAGAGAGGATTAGACTCCTAGAGGTAGAGCAACAAGCCTTGTTAGAATTGGAGAGAAAAGAATTTCAAGAAGAACAAGATAGGCTTTTAGCCCAACAACTCAATGCCCAATTCAACAACAAGGGTATCAACAGTGGAAACAACTCTCCACCATCTACTTCTTTGGGAACCCCACGAAGCAGAAGGTGTTCAAGGACACCTTCAAGATCTCCTAGTCCTAGAGGAATAAGGACTTCACAACATAGGAGACAAACACCTCCTAGGAGCTCAAGACCACCCTCCCAAAGAGCCCATCATAGCTTCCAACATGGAGGAAGTAGTTCAAGTTTTGATACTCAAGACTTTATGAGGATACAACAAGAACCTCTCTTCCAACAATATGTGGAGAGGTATCTAGATCAAAACAAGGATAAGTTCCTAGAGAGCTTGATCAACAAAGGTGCCAGAGTTCCTTACAACTTTGATGTGGATAGGAAGATCAAGAAATAAGGTCCATCCCAAGAAGAGGAGATCAAACAACTCAAGCATATGATGGAAAAGGTGTTGGCACCTAAGAGTTCCTTTTCACTTGACTCTATCTGTCCTAATCCTTTTGACAGGAGTGTGAGTATGAAGGATTTTCACAAAAAAGGGGAGATCCCCCAATATGACAAATATGATGGTAATGGGGATCCACATGATCATGTGCGTCAGTTTTACATCATGAGCTTTGAATTTCACCAAGATGACTCCTATCTTATGAGGTTATTTCCCAGGAGTCTAAAAGGTCAAGCAATGGAGTGGTTTACCAACATAACTCCCCCTGTTAGGAATTTTAAAGAACTTGTTCATAGATTCATCCAACACTTCGCTTACAATCTTTCAAGATCTATCACTATGTTGGACCTATGTAACTTGAAACAAAATCAAGGGGAGTCATTTGTTGTCTTCTTGCAAATATGGAGACATCAATGTTCTTGATACTCTAGAACCATTCCTGAAAAGGAAAAGATTGACTTTCTTATTAGAAACTTGATTCCCGAGATGCAATATGAGGTTAGAAGATGGTCTTTGATTCCTTTGACACCATGGTCGAAACCGTATGTAGAATTGAGGATGTTTTTAAAGAACAAGGAATTTTGACCAACAACAAGAACAACAATAATGGTCAAAACAACAACAATGCTAATAAAGAAAAAGGGAAAAAACAACATTGGAATAGGAACAAGCAAGTGGTTAATGATGGAGTGGTGGACTCTTCTCAACCTAAGGATCAAGGTGTTCTCCACTTACCTAGTGTTGTTCAAGCAATGAAGCTCAACACATCCAACCAACAAGAGCATAAGCCACGATACCCAAAGAAGCCTAAGAAAGAGAGGTGTCAATTCTCAAAGCTTGGTGATTCCTACAAGGATGTTTTCAAAATGCTCATTGCCAACAATCTTACACATCCCCAAGATCTAGTAAAACACCATATTACCGATGTTAAACTGCATGGGTGGGATGAGAAGGCTTTCTGCAAGTTCCACAATGGTATTGGACATGACATTAAACATTGTTGGAAACTAAAGCATATTATCCAGGACCTTATTGAGAGTGGAAAGCTTAAGGTGGATGGCCTAAATACTAATGCTGATCACAAAGCTTTCAAAGAGCCTTTGCCTAAATATGAAAATGGGGAAACCTCTAAACCAAAGAGTGGTAAGGCCGAAATCAATTACATCTACACAGGTGTAGAAAATGTGGTCAATATGCTTGAAGTGGTGGAGGAAAATGTCAACATGATAGGGAACAAAGATTCTTATGATTATGATGTGGGCTCTCCTCCTATATTTGATGAAGAACTAGTTGTTGTGCTAAGGGGTCCTTACTCTCAAAGGTCATCTCAAGTTCTTAATGTTGTTACTAGAAGCCAAGGTCCTGTGGTTATTAGAGGTCCTAGTTCCAACTAGTCCAGCAAACCAAAGCAAGTGGCATCCAAGAATGTCACCACAAAATCAACAGTCAACCCTGAGATGAGCTATAATCTTGTTGACCAATTACAAAGAACCCTGGCTCAAATCTCAATCTTTGAACTCTTGGAATTGTCCCCAAGACATAAGCCTATCCTTGAGGATGCCTTGCACATAGAAAATGTTCCTACCAACATAGATGTCGACCAATTCCAAAACATGGTCAATCGCATTGCCAGCCCATATTACCTCACTTTCTCAGAAGATGATGACAAAGCCTTGAGCCACCCACATGATCTTGCCCTTCACATTGCAGTCATGATTCATAAGACCCATGTCAGGTGCGTGTTGATTGATGGGGGTGTTGGGCTCAATATTTGTTCTTTAAGTTTGTTGAAAATGTTGGGTTACTCAGAAGAGGTCATAGATTCCTAAAAGAAAATCACAATAAAAGCCTATGATGAGGCAGAGAGGAGTTCTAAGGGATTGGTCATCCTTCCTATCAGGATTGGCCCCATGGAAAAGGATATTTTGTTTCAAATCATTGATGTTGGTCCTCTTCCATACAAAATTTTACTTGGTAGGCAAGCAGTGCCATCCACCTACCACCAGTGTGTTAAGTTCCCCTATAATGGAGTAGAAATTTGTATACCTGGGGATAACACCTTATCTGTCAACTCCATTTCAGCAGGGACCCATGTTCCCCTCAATAGAGAAGAAAAGGATTTCAATGCGACTCTAGCACAGTGCAAAGATAAATTCAAATCAATAGACCTTGGTATGGGGGGGTATCAACTCGACTCCTTCACAAATATGCCAATTTCACCCAGGTCTTATGGTAGGCCCTCAAAAGAGATGAAACCCTCATCCTCAGCCATGACCTTATTTGGCACATTTGTAGAATCCTTAGTACCTATCCAGGATGAAAAAGAGGAAGTGGCTGTCAAAGACTAGATCTATAGAGAAGGAAAATACCTACACAATGAGAACTTCTCTCCTTCTCCTAAGGCTTATGGAAGAGGGTATGCATTGGTCAAAAATATTGGTTACCCAGGACATGGTCCTCTTATTCACAGACTAGATGCTAGAGTTGAACCTCTCGACCATGCTCTTTTTGGACACAATTCTAAGAAGATGGTTGGTCTAGGTTTTGAAAATAATAACAAGAAAACTGCTCCTATCCTAGCTGTGATGGATAGTGATGATGAATCAAATTACATACCCAATTTAACAAATCAGCAGGACATGTGTGAAGATTGGGTCCCTTCCACCAATCTCCTTTGGGGAGATTCAAATAATCCAGTTGCCCATGCAACAGTTGCAACCCCAGAACAGGAAGAGTAGATATAGAAGATCACATCAGAGAATGTCAATGTAAGAATATTGTTTATTTGATGGAAAGAAATGTTACCCTCGATGATGTTAAAGCTTCCACATCAAGGCATTGTAAACATGCATGGTGTAAGCACCCTAGTCGGGAGTCAGATACAGATTCACATGAGTATGAATGGGAGTCTCTCTTTGATTCTTCTATAGTTGACATGGACATTGATATTGTCCATACTTATAGTTCTCAACCTAAGGTAACCAATGA
The DNA here is from genome assembly GCA_027943335.1 of Chamaecyparis obtusa. Taxonomy (NCBI): domain Eukaryota; kingdom Viridiplantae; phylum Streptophyta; class Pinopsida; order Cupressales; family Cupressaceae; genus Chamaecyparis; species Chamaecyparis obtusa. The sequence continues at coordinate 1,171,021 of BSBK01003945.1, read as the reverse complement.
CGCACATGTAGGATTAGAGGATTGGAACCCATGTGTTGCTTTAGTGGATGATTCTTTTCTTGATAGGACTAATCCTGATTTGGGTACCTTAGAAGGATACCTCACAAACTTTGACTCTGCGGTCACCAGAGATGACACCATCCATATCAATAGCCTTGAACCTGTCATTGACTTACCTCTTGCTAACCCAAATCTCATTGATTGGTATCAACGATACCAAGAGCCTTAGCTCTTAACCTTCTAGAATGACTATGAGATAACCTACTTTTTGAACATAATCGAACCTATAGTCTCTTCCACCAGCTTACTGGCTACAAGCATGATAGAGCTAGATATCAAGTACCTTAGTCAAAAAATAAAAAGAAAAGAAAAAAAGAATAAGAGTTCTGATGGCAAAAACCACTGTGTGGCGGTGTCAGAATCGAAAATAGTAAAAATAAATGATGTATCCAAGGGTGAAAACCTCTCTGAGGTGCCCAAGGATGAGGTACTTGATCATCTCCCAAGTTACTTTCAGGATAGATCTTTAGTGCTTGTTGATCCAACTCAATCAGTTAACTTGAATAATGATGAAACTCTACAGATAGTGCACTTGGCTCAGTCCTTGTCACCTCTAGAAAAGGAAGCATATACCAAGTTCTTACAGAGGAAGAAGATTAATTTTTCTTGGACTTACTCAAACATGCTAGGATTGGACACTAATCTCATTATGCATCACTTGTCTATAGCTCTAGGTGTGAAACCAGTTAAACAAAAGTTAAGGAAAATGCATCCTCATATAACTCTTTTAGTCAAAGCATAATTAGAAAAGCTCCTCAGCGTAGGGTTCATTAGAGCCCTTGATTATGCTGAATGGATTTCAAATATTGTACTAGTTTCAGAACATGATAAATCCATTCACATTTGCACATACTTTAGAGATCTTAATAGAGCTTGCCCAAAGGATGACTTTCCACTCCCAAATATAGACATGATAGTGGACATGACTGCAGGTTATGAGATTTATTCTTTAATGGATGGTTTTTCTAGGTATAATCAAATCAAGATAGCTCTTGAAGATCAGGAAAATAATGCATTCACTTACGCATGAGGTACCTATTGTTGGAACATTATGCCATTTGGATTAAAAAATGCAGGAGCTACTTACCAAAGAGCTATGACAACAATCTTTCATGTCATGATGCACAAAAATATGGAAGATTATGTGGATGACACCTTGGAAAAATCTAAGAAAAGAGACACACATTTGGATGATTTAGAAGTCATTCTAGATCGTATGGAATAGTTTCAACTAAGATTAAATCCCAAAAAGTGTGCATTTGGGGTTATCTTTGGAAAACTTCTAGGGTTTATTATTTCAACAAAAGGCATAGAGGTAGACCCTGAAAAGGTTCAAGCAATTATGGATATGCCACCTCCCAAAAACATTAGTCAAATGAGGAGTCTGCAAGGACATCTTCATTCTATTAGGAGGTTCATTTCACAGCTAGCAGAGAGAGCCCAACCTCTCAATAAGAACTTGCATAAGGGAGTTACATGTATCTGGAATGAGGATTGCCAAAAGAGCATGGACCAAATCAAAGATTACTCTGCAAATCCTCCTATCTTAATGCCTCCCATCCCAGGAAAACCACTCATTTTGTATGTTTCAACACTTGAATCTTCCTTGGGGGCATTATTGGCTCAACTTGATGAAAATGGGAAAGAAAGAGCCATATATTACATTAGTCATACGCTTGTTTCATATGAGGTTAATTACAATAGTATTGAAAAATCTTGCCTCGCAGTGGTGTTTGCATCCCAAAAGTTACGACATTACATGCTTGCACATACAATACACCTCATAGCAAAGATCGATCCTCTCAAATATTTTCTCGATAAGGCTACTCTCATGAGTAGACTTGCTAAATGGATGATGATTCTTTCAGAATTTGACATAAAGTATGTTGAGCGTAAAGCAATAAAAGGAAAAGCTATAGCTGACCAATTGGCTGATTTCCCAATTAGAGGTAAGGCGCCTCTTCAAGTTGCTTTTCCAGATGAGCATCTCATGTACATGACTGAAAGAACATGGAAGATGTTCTTTGATGGTTATGTAGACTAGGCTATTTGTATCTATTTTGAAAGGCTAAGACAAGAAAACATTAGGTTTTAATCTAACATTATATCAATTCAAAACAAAAACATCTAAGCTAAGCCACCTCAGATAGAGCTTAAACAGGTGCACCCTAGCACTGTTTGATTTGCTCTTGCTTAGGGGATGTGGGTGTGCTCTCTAAGCACTTGGAGCATACTCTAATGCATTCTAAGATGATTTGAGATTCATGAAAACCCCAAAAATGGCACAATATTGGGTAGAACACCCAAAATTGCCCCTAAGGCCTCAAGAACTCAAGAATGCTTTAATGGAGATTTAAGAAACAAAAATGATTAAACTAGATTGATTTTAATCCAAATCAAGTGTGAGATTATGCTAAGCTATGCAAAACAATGAAGCAAACTAAGTTAATCCATTATTGCTAAGCTATGATGTGTTCTAAGAAAGCTTGAAAATGATCTAAATTAGAATGATTATGCTAAATCTAGAGCTAAATTAGCATGATAACAATGCTTGAAATAAAAGGTGAATGGGTGCTTTGCTCTTAGAAATGAGTACTTATAAGCTTTCCTAACGGGTTGAGTTAGGAGGATAGGTTAGGGTTTGGGGTAAGGTTAGGGTTTGAGTCAAACGAGATAAGGATGAAGACTTTCTAGAAGAGTCTAGGCTTTTCTAGGGATAAATATGGATTTTAGAAGATAAATAAAAGATTATTTATCTCAAAGGCTTTAATGAGTTTGAGGCTCATTAGGGGAAGGGTTTGACTAGGAGTCAAAGGAGACTTAGATTAGCTTAGGGAAAGTAGGTAATTTCCCCTAAATAGGTTTAGGGAAGGATTAGGAAAGTTCTAGAAGAGTCTAGGGTTTTCCTAGGGTAATTTAGGGATTGAGGATTAATATTTAATCTTAATTAAATATTTTGAGTTGGGATTAGGCTTAGAAAATGATGGGATTAGCCTTTAATCGAAATTAAAGAGGGATTAGAAGATTCTAGAAGAGGTTAGTGGTCTTTAGGATATTTCTAAGGTTTTGGGAAAAAATAAATAAATAATTTATTTTTTAGATTTTGGGTCAATTTATTAATTAATAATTAATAAATAGGGGAATGGTGTTTAAATAAGATTTAAACATTTTTGGGAGTGATTCCTTAATTAAATATTTTTAATTAAGGTAAAGGGATTTAATGACATAAAAATAAATAAATTAATTAAATAATTAATTAATTAACAAATGATGATGTCATCAGGGATTTTTCAGAAAACAAAAATATTTTATTTTTTAAAATATTTTTAGCTGTCTACATTTTGCCCCTCTTTGATACGATGCCGCAAGTGGCGTGATGTCAAAGACAAGGAAATAAGATGCCTAAGGCTAGAATTTAGAGGAATAAGGGGTTGTGCCCCTTGAGAAAATAACGCAAGGACTAAACATTGTGGAATTTTCTCGAAAGGAAACAAAGAAGGAAGGACCTAGGAAGAAGGGGAGATAAATAACCAAGCTTCCAAGAGAAAAGATGGGTGAATGCAAGATGAGATGGAATGCAAGATGCAGAATGCAGCTATATGAGGATGCAAAATGCAAGATTAATCTATATGATGTAGGGGATTTGGGAAAGCTCCAAGTGCAAATGTGGAGAGCACAACCTAGTTTAATATAGAAATGATAGAGACCATGCCACGGATACTGGGATCACGAGGCCTTTTCACTAGCATTGTAGAGGACTGACGTGAAAAAGATACGCAGGGTTTCCCTAGCATCACGCATGAACCCAAAAGGAAGCATGGTGGAAATGATGCGGGAGAAACTATAAGAAAATGACATTTGCCAAGTGCACCATGTAACCTAGAAGATCACATGTGAGACGTGCAAGGGTCACATTCGACAGACTCACAGGAAGAATCAAAAGATCAAAAGACCATGCCCTAGATTGTCCGCATTCGCAACACACCATGATATAAAGGATCATGGCGACGTTGAGTAGAGAAACAACGAGAAGCTGTAAAAGATTAACAAGATCCAAAGGACAAAATCCAAGACCAAAATGACAACTCCAAAAAGACATCCTTTGCCAAGGAGAGAGATTTGATGTGACTAATGTGAGTGAGGATGGGAAGATTGGTCTGAACGTGTGGAAGGATGCATCGACATGGACCTGGTGTGATGGGTGAAAGATTAAGTCTGACAAGAGGAAGGATACATCCTCAAGGACCTGTTGATTGATGAGAGAATGAGTGTTGTTGTTCATTGGCAAATGATGAAGTCAAAGAATAATCACAGTGATCAAGAAGAGTCAACAATTAATGTTGCTAAAGTACAAGGCTAGGTAGGACAATGTGTTCTGATCAAATGCTGCTGCAGGACTAACAAGGACTATGTACAACAAAAAGGGATGATATGTACAATAGATGGAAAAAGATATACAACTGATATGTATAGAAGCTCAGGATTTGGGATAGGAAGATCACACTATACAAGATATGGTACAGGAAGGATTGTGCTATACAAGATATGGTACAGGATATGGTACAAGATATGTACAGGCGGGATTTGCAGATTTACTTGAGGATTATGAAAAAGAGGAATGCTGGGGGATGGTGGATGGGGATGGGGATGGGTGAAAAAGGACTGGGATGTTGGGATGGAGGGATGGGAGTTTGATAGATAATGACTTGGTCCACTATGTATGGTGCCTATTTTCCAAGTTTTCACCAACATACTTGTCCAAGATGCTTGAATTGCCAAGTTTTCACCATTGGACGATTATTTTCTTTTCTTTTTTGCTTTTTTTTATTTTTTTGTATTTTTCTACTTTTTTCAATTTTTATGGATTTTTTGAATATGTCGGATCTGGTTCAGGTATAGAACCTCTTCAAATGTATGATGTTGATTTGATCATGCAAAGGCTCACCTTCTGGTGTAGATAGCTAATAAGCTCCGAAGCCGAAGCATGCTGTGACAACATAGGGCCCCAGCCAAGTAGGCTAAAACTTGCCTTTCTTTTCTCTGTTTGCTTGGACTTTCTGATTTTCTTTGAGGACCATGTCACCGACCTGGAACTATCTAGGATGGACCTTCTTGTTATAACTCCTTTTGAGTTGATTTTGGTATGCAACCAGGTGATCATATGCTTGCTATCTTTTTTCATCTAACAGGTCTAGCTATGTGAGATGGGCCATATGATAGTCTTCATTAGTGGTGTAGCTCTTCATGGAGACTTGCAATGATGGGAACTTAACTTCGATCGATAGAATGGCTTTGGCATGATATACAAGGGAATATGGGGTGGTGCCTGTGGGAGTGCGATAAGAAGTGTAGTAGGCCCAAAGGGCGGGATTGATTTGGAGGTGCCAGTCACGACCAGAATCATTGACAACCTTCTTGAGGATTTTTAAGATAGTTTTGTTGGTTGCCTCAGCTTGGCCATTTCCTTGAGGGAAATATGGACTGGAGAAATGGTGATGGATGTGGAGTCTAGCACAAATCATTCACATGATGGTTTTAAAAAGGTGTGCCATGGTCTATGAAGATGGTAGATGGTACGCCGAAGTGGCAGATGATGTGGTAAAGGATGAACTTGGATATTTGGATGCCAGTAGTTAGGGTGAGTGGAATCACTTCAACCCATTTGGTGAAGTACTCTATGGCAGTTATTATGTACTTGCATCCATCCAAGGAAAGGGGAGTAATTAAGCCAACAAGGTCAAAGCCCCAACATGAAAATGGCCAAGGTGGCACAATGGGCTACAAGTCTTGTGCCGATGCATGAATCAGATTTGCATGCTGCTGACATGGTAAACATTTTCTGATGAACTCACAAGCATCATGTTCCATGGTTGGCCAATAATACCCAACTTGAAGCAACTGCTTAGCTAGAACCATGGCACTTGTGTGGGCACCACAAATTCTTGCATGGACCTCTACTAAAGCCAGGATAGCCTCATTTAAATCTAAACACCTAGAAAGGATATTGTGATACCCTCGATGATAAAGGGTGTTAGCTACAAGAGTGTAGTGGGAAGCTCTACGAATAAGGTTTTGGCATTGGTTATTGGTGAGATGGGGAGATATGATACCATTCTTTAGATATGCATGGATGTCATGGTACCATGGGGACTAAGGACCAACCAAGACACACACCATTTCTACATCGGTGTTCTCATAAGCTGGCGTGTGTAGCTACTCGACTAGGAATTCATACTGTGATGTGTCATGTGGGATTTCTAACAAGGATCCAATAGTTTCCATTGCATCTCCTGCTTTGTTCTAAAGCCTTGGGATCTGTGTGAACTATAGATTCAGGAAATGCTCTTTTAGTCTATCCACTAGTTCTTTGTAGGGTAGCAGCTTGTCATCCTTTGTGTGATATTCATCTAGGACTTGCTTGATAATCAACTGTGAATCTCCAAACACTTGCAGTTCTGTGATATTCCACTGAATGGTTGTTTTGAGACCTGAGATGAGTGCCTCATATTCTGCAATGTTGTTAGTACATGGGAATCTCAACTTGAATGATTTTGGAATGTAGTCACCTTGAGGTGTGATGAATAAGATTCCTGCCCCTGATCCATGCGATGTGTAGGAGCCATCAAAGTATAGTTTCCACATGGGTTGTTCTTCGATCATACATAAGTGTTCATCTGGGAATTCCACCAATGGTGCCTCTGCTAGCTGATCGGCAATGACTTGCCCTTTGATTGCTTTCTGATCTATGTACTGGATGTCAAACTCGCTAAGTAACATGACCCATTTTTCCATATGGCCTATGAGAGTTGTCCTTGATAGTAGATATTTGAGGGGGTCCACTTTTGAAATGAGCTTGATTGTGTGACTGAGCATGTAGTGTCTAAGCTTTTGAGTGGCAAAGACCACTGTGAGGCATGCTTTCTCCATGGGTGAATAATTCAGCTCATAGCCAACTAGAGTTCGGCTGATATAGTAGATGGCCCTTTCTTTATTGTCATCATCATGTTGCGCTAAGAGTGCCCCTAGTGCTATAGTGGTTGCCAAGATGTAGAGTATGAGAGGGCATCCTGGAACTGGTGGTACTAGGATTGGAGAGTTGGCTAGATACTCCTTGAGCTTATCAAATATTTTCTGACATACAGGATCCCATTTGAAGCTTGTGTCTTTGCATAAGAGATGTGTGAAAGGTTGGCACTTGTCTGCCAGTTGACAAATGAACCGACACATTGATTGAAGCTCTCCTTGTAGTCTTCTAAGTTGTCTGAGTGTTTTTGGTGGAGGCATTTTTGTTATTGATTTAACCTTTTTGGGGTCAATCTCTATGCCTCGTCGTGATACTATAAAGCCTAGAAGCTTTCCAGATGTAATGTTGAAGATACATTTCTTTGGATTGAGTTTTAAGCCATAATGATGTAAGTGATCAAACACACTCTCAAGAATGCTTAGGTGTTCATGGCAGGTTTTTGATTTTGCAAGAATATCATCCACATAGTCTTCTAGGATCTTATGGATCATGTCATGGAAGATTGTTGGCATTGCTCTCTGATATGTGGCTCCTGCATTCTTTAGCTTGAATGGCATCATGTTGTAGTAGAAGGTACCCCATGGAGTTGTGAATGCTATTTTATGTTGATCTGCTTCTACTATATGAATCTGATTGTAGCCTGAAAAGCCATCCATTAGTGACAACATTTCATGACCCGCTATAAGATCTACAATCATGTCTATATTTGGTAGCGGGAAATCATCTTTAGGACATGCCTTGTTCAAGTCCCTAAAATTTGTGCATATTCTGATGTCACCTGAAGGCTTTGTGATAGGCACCATGTTGGAGATCCAATTTGAGTAATCTATAGCTCTGATAATCTTGGCTTGGAGGAGTTTTTCAAGCTCTGCTTTGACTAATAAAGCAACTTTTGGATGCATTTTCCTCAACTTCTGCTTTACTAGCTTGACAACAAGATCCACTGTTAGATGATGGATGACAAGATTAGGATCAAGCCTAGGCATGTGTGCATATGACCATGCAAAATTTATAATTGATTCTCTAAGGAGCACAATCAAAGCCATCTCTTCACCCTTTGTCAGATTGGCCGCAATGTAAGTGATTCTTGGACATTCCTCTGTAGCCAAGTTGATTGGCTTAGTTTCTTCTATGATGATAGGTGACTGCTCAGGTTTGTAATCTTGGATAGGAGGAAGAGGCAAGTCTTCATCTTCTAGCACTTGAATTGCCAAGTTTTCACTAGAAGATACACTCTTTATTTTTACTATTTTGGAATCAGAATGTGCCCCAGAAGGGTTTTCACATAAAGACTCATTTTTTACTCTTTCTATTTCTCTTTTGTAGCTAAAGCTTGCTTCCTCCTTGAAGTATCCTTTTGGGTCGAGCTTATAGATGTGAGTTGACTTTGAATCCTAAACTAATAGTGGGCCTGATGCCCCCATGAACTCTAGGAGTGCTTCCGTGCTCTGGAACTCATCGATGTGTATGATACTTGGTTGGTCCCAGTCTATGAGTTGAGGGTGGATGAGGGGAAGTTCTATGAGATTGATGGCAAGTTGTCAGAGGATAGAAGTCCCCAAGAGGGTATCATTGTCAAAGATGTCATCATAGGATCTGATTTCTTTCTCTTCAAGGATGTCTTCAATCTCTACGAGGTCATCCTGGCTATCCAAGAGGGGAACACTAGTCATGTTGGTGCCCCCAGTTGTGGTATTGGGCTCTTGTATATGCAGGTGAGGGGTATTAAAGCCAAGACCCTAATGCTTAGGATTCTTTGATGCTGCGATGTGATATTGGCTGCCACCTTCTTGAAGTCCTAGACCACTACCTTGATAGTTCCATTGTTTAGTGGTATACTTATGTTGTTTCAGATATTTATCTTTGAAGTAGCCAAGGAGTTGACTGTCGGGTGGTGGGGGATCTTTGTACAACCACCTATTGATGTTAGGATCCATCTCTTGACTATTTATGTTGCCATGGGATTCAAAAGTCATAGGTCCCATTCTCTTGATTGCATGGATATCTTCTGCATGTTTTCTTTGGTGAATCGGGTGCCCTTGAGTATGTGGATCAAGTGGGAGGGCCCCTATGGAAAATGCATCATGTAGGTTGTATTCACGACAGCCCTGGTTATTGATCTTGATGAAAGAGAGGGTATAAGCAAGGATGGTCTCTGGACCGCAATGGGATCAGGACGAGCTGGCAACAGAAGTGCCAATGTTCATTCTAGGACAATGAGTGGATTGAGGGAATGATGTTTCCATCGCACGTCAATATGCGAAGGGTTGGGGGTCAGCATGGATGGTAACCTTAGCACCTTGATGAGGAAATTTGATGCACTAATGGTAAGTAGATGGTACAGCCTTGATGGAATGAATCCATGGTTGGCCTAGGAGGATATTGAATGGTAGGTCAAGATCAATAATATGGAAAATATTATCCTATGTTGCTGGGCCCAGCTGAATGGGCAAATTAATAGTACCTTCAGAGGTACACTCCAAGTTGTCATAGGCTTTGATAGTGATTCCTTCATGTGATATATTGGCCTTTGTGAACCCAATCTGCTGAATGAATTTGAGAGTACACAGGTTTAGGGCTGAGCCATTATCTATTAAAACCCATTTGATGGAAAAGTCTCTGACCATAACAGTGATGTGGAGAGGGAGAGTGTGGTTAGGTGCAATGTTTGGTATGTCAGATGGTTTAAAAGATAAAGCTCATAATGTGGATAGATGTCCCACAAGGGTCTCGAACTGGGTGGTGTTAATGTTTGTGGGGACATCTCCTTCTTTGAGAGCTTAGTCAAGGATCTCTTGATGGAGGGGTGAAGTGTGGAGAAGGTCCAAGATGGAGATTTGGGCCGGTGTGTTCCCAAGATGTTCTATGAGGTTGTACTATGCATTGTGTGCATTATGTGCTGGCCTTGGTCGAGCACCAGCGATAGTTATCTGACCTCTGTGGGTTGTAACAACACATTGACTATCTGCTCCTCTAACATGGATGACATTGACTGTGGGCTCAACTTGGGTTATACATCCAAAAATATTATCATAATTGATATAGGTAGTAGTGTGATCTTCTTGTTTGCCTTTGCCATGGTTCTGGGGATGATTGGTTTTAGTTTGGTTGTTCCCAACATTGTGTTGTGGGAACACATTCTGATAAATTTGCAAATTGGCATTTGGTGAGGCTTGAGCAAGTGTGTCTACCTAGATCTCCTCTTGGTCAATGAGATCTTGGATATAGTTTTTGAGTCTCATACACTTCAGGCTAGTGTGTCCTTTGACACGATGATAATCAAAGTACTCATGATCTTTGTACCAATTAGGCTTGGGAGTGTTATCATCAACCGGCTGGATTGGTGGATATGTAATCAAGTTGGCCTTGGCCATTTGATGAAAGATAACATCCAAAGGTTCACCCAGCGATGTGAAGGTCTTCTTTGGATATTTTTGAGCTTTGGGTTTGTTTTGATTGGGAGAAGTGTTAATGGTATTGACTTGATTGTTTGGATTACCTTGATAAGCTTGATGAGCTGGCTGCTGATAATTCTATTGATTATTCTAAGAATGATATTGTTGCGTGGGTTGGTGATGGACTTGAGGAGGTTGTTGATAGATGGGTGCTTTTTGTTGTTGGTATGTAGGAGTTGGCATAGGACTAGCCATGACAAACTAGACATGCTTGGTATTAGTGGCTCCATCAGTAACAACGTTCTTGTTATGATTCTAGTAACGAGATTTATCATTGTTGGGTTTATTGTGGGAATCATTTTTGAAGTGTCGGATCATGCCTTCATCTAGGAGGGCCTTTTCAATACCTATCCCCTTGCTCTTGATATCTTGATAGGTTTGGAGACAATTCATCCACATGAAGTGGGATAGCTTAGGATGCAGATTATCAATAAAGATTTTGGTCAAATGCTTTTCAGGTGGCTGGTATGATAACCTAGTGGTAAGGTTCTGCCATCATTACAAGTATTCTGCTAGGCTTTCTCCTTCTTCCTGTTTTGAGTTGTAGAGATCTAACAAGGTCAACTCATTCTCAACATTGTGGGCATAATGGGCAATGAACTTTTTGAAGAGTTCAACAAAGGTTGTGATAGTCCCACATGGTATTTTGTAGAACCACTCAACAACAGTTCGTCCCAAGCTTTTGGGGAATAGGCATAAGAGATAGTTATCACTATAAGCCACTTCTTGGCACACCATATAGAACTCTTTAATATGGTTGAATGGATCTCCTTTCCCTCGATATTTATCAAATTTAGGTGTCTCAAAGTGTTTGGGGAAAGGAATAGCAACAATGGATCAGTCAAATGGGTAAGGACACACCTCTTCAAACTTGTAGGTTTTGTTCTTAGTACCGGTTTGAAGCTCCTTAAGAGCATTCTTCATGGCTTCCCACTCAACATTGATTGGTGTTTGAGCGGGTATTCCCATTTGAGGTGGGTATTGTGGAGTGGGATATGGAGATGGCCCAGCAGGATAGGTGGATTGGAGTGGATTTTGGAGTGGTGTCTACTAGGGAGGATACTGTTGAGATGGTGCGGGGGGATATTATGGTGGCGGATATGAGATTGCTTGCTGGTGTTGTGGGATGGCTGGGACTTGCTGCGGTGGCTGATAGGAGGAAGCTTGTTGCTGTTGGGGATTGGTGGGGTTTTGTTGCTGTGATGGGAAGTATGATTGCTATGGGGGAGGTTGGTGGAATGATGCAGCTTGCTGGTAGGATGGCACTTGCTAAACTTGGCTTTATGGTTGATTGATATAAGATGGATGCATTCTCGCATTGCTTAAGGGTGGAGCTGATGTAGGGAAGCTTGAAGCAAAGGGTCGCTGGGCAAGATAACTTGTGAAATGGGATGAAATTTGTTGTTGAGATGGAGGAACTTGCTGAAAAGAACTAGGTGCTGGGAATGGATAGCTTGTGAAAGATGAAGATGGTGGAGGTTGTGATGGTTGTTTCTGTGTTGCTTGGGAGAAAATGGCTTGTTGATTTGCAAACACAGATATGGGGAAGTAGGTTGGTATGCCAAAGGCTTTCATGTCTTCTTGAGTGAGACCCCAATGAGAACTAGTGTGAGGTGGGAATTGTGTCACAGTGGATGTCGGGAAGGTAGATGTGATGGGAGTTTGGGACATGAATGGTGGATTTGAAAAACCCATGGAAGGAATTTTGTTAGGCTTGTGCCTGGGTAGATGCTTGTTGGGGGGGGGGGGAAGGAAGAGAATGTTTGCACTCCCCATGAAAAGGGTGATGTTGATGTGGAAGCTTGCTAAGTATGAAAGGGAAGTGATTGCGCTGCCCCTAGAATAGATGGCGTGGATGCTGAAGCTTGTGGGGAGGAAGAGGGAAATGATTGTGTTGACCCTGGAAAAGATGGTATGGATGTTGAAGCTTGTGGAGTAAAAGGAAAGGATGTTTACATCCCTCCTAGCATGAAAGGTGTGGATATAGAAGCTTGTGAAGTGAGGGGGAAGGATGATTGCATCCCTCTTGGAAAGAATGGTGCTGATTGGCCTATGGAAGATGGCGGAACTGCTTGTGTAGAGGGATGTTTAAGAGGTGGGAGTTGATTTTGTGACAAGCGTTGTATTTGTGCAAGAGCTTGGGCAGCCATGGTAGATGATGAAGTACTTGTGATAGGGAATGGAGCAGATGGTGTTACAGCTTGTGTTGCAGGACTTGCAAAGCTTCCTTGCAAAAGAAGGGGAATGGTGGAGGTTTCTTGAGATGTTTGCAAGGTTGGATCAGGGAATGGTTGGATGAATGGAGAGTATGCTTGTGCTTGGATTTGGATAGTGCTTATGGGAATACGAGGATGGAGATATGGTAGAATGGGAGTATGCCTTTGTGAAAAGTTAGTGAACATGCTCTGAAGATTACTAAGTGTCAACAATGAGATGCTATTTTTCCCGATGGAGGATCAGTGATAGAATTTGGCCAACCTAGGATAGACTAATGATCTTCGGTCAACTGGATTCTTATCAATGCAAGCCAATCTCTTGCTTGAGATGATGAGGCTATGCAAGGACAAGTTGGATTTCCTTTAGACAATGCTCTATCAAAAAGGGGATGATTTCTAATTTAGGATAGGGGATGGAAACAACTCAAAGGTTTTGAACACTAAGTGCTTCTAGATTTGGATCTCTGGATTTGGTGCAAAGGATGGTGGGTTCTGATTTGGATAATAGCTACTAGATTTGGATCAAGGATTTGGGATTTTGATTGATGGATTATTGATGGAAGGATGGTGCAGGATGATGAAATAATGCTCTTTCTAAAAAGGATGATGCAGATGCAACATGGATGGATGATCTATGATGCTGCAAGGAAGATGATGATGAATGCAACTAAGAAGGACTCTAGGATGTAACTAAGGTTTGGTGATGCAGGGATGAAACTAGGATGAAATTGGGATGAAGGACTGCCGAGATAGGATTTTGAGTTCTGAAGGTAGAATAGGACATGTGATGGATCCAGCTAGTCCTCTCTTTCAAGATTGACGTAGCGATGATTCACCCCGAATCGGTAGGCAAACTGTTTGACTCTTGCGTTATAGCCAATATTATCAAGTCTTTCTTGATATTTCTTTTCTACTTGGGTTGCTTGGATAGAGGATTGATAGCTCTTAAGATTTCTCTTTGCAACTTTCTTCTCTTGATAGTTTTGGATTTGGACAATTTAGCTTTAGGATGTTTGATCAAATTGGGCATAACTTGGGGAAATTCCTGATAGTTGGTTTGAGACAAAAGGATTTTGGATATCTGACTCCAAGGGTTTCTCTGAAAAATGTTCTGAGTATCTTGAACCAGGTTTTTTGATCAGTTTTATGTTTCCCAATGGCAAAGGATAGATAAATAAAAATCTCAGAAAAGCAATCTCCACAAGGGACAAAGCAATCTTGCGGGATACAAATAGGATAACTGACTCTGATAAAGCTCTGAAAAGTGTATGTTCCAACAATGTTTTCACAAAGTTTTTGACTGTCAAGCACTTCAACCAGATCTACCTAAGGAAGGTGAGTATAAAAATTGCTTTCCCACAACTTGGTACCCCCTAGAAGGGAATACAAATGGTGAGTAATCTTAAGGTGATCCGGTAAACCCCTTGGAATCAGTCCTTGCACAGGGATTTTGATACTTTCAGATGTAGATAGGGTAGCCTCTATTTTATCAAGTTTTTAATAGTTCCATGGAGTCTCCATACCCGATTATGCTGACCACCTGTGACTCACTTAAGAGCCTAGCCAACAACGCTGGGGGAGGAATATTTACCATCCCTAGTCACTGTATTTGGCACGAATGCCCATGGATTAGGAGATATAAGTGAGTACTTTTTGCCTTCACTTTATTTATATATCGACTGGGGGGGATACTAGTTTGAGGTCGTTCTCTAGAGAGGAAGTGCTTTTCTCCCTAGACAGGCCTCGCTAAAAGTAAAACAAGTGAACTTTTCCAAGTTCAAATGTTCTACGTTGCTTATTCTAACAAGGATTTATAGAAAATGTAAAGCTCCTAGATGCACATCAAGCAAGTTGTTCTTTCCCAAATTGAATTAAGTGTGATTTGATTTTGAATAGCTGAAGACACAAGTGTTTAGGTTTTGATTTGCTCTTTCTCCAAAAGACTTTTGAGGGTTTGCAATTTCTTTGACTTGGGCATTCAAGATTGAATTATCATTTTTTATTTAGAACTTTGAAGTGCTTTGTTTTGACCTTAGGGCATTCAAGATTGGATTTGTGCTTTTGCTTGAATTAAAATGGAGGGAATAGAGATGCCTTTCTTTCCCTTAAGTCATTCAAGATTGTGTTGGACTCAAAATAAAAATGACTCTTTTGGACTTTGTTTTTCATTCAAAATTTTGTGTGTTAGTTTGCATGTTTTAAGCCCAAAAATGAGATTTCCTAGATTGTTTTGAGGCATGAAAATTTATAGAACTTTCAAGATTTTTGCAACAATAGATATATTCACACTAAAAACAAAGCCTTAGGACCAATTTAGGAAATTTTAGGAAAGATTGCCAAGATTTTGCTTGATTTTTGCTCCTAGTTTGCTTTTGGGATTTTTAACAAGATTTGAAAACTTTTGCAAATGAAGTTCTTTTTATCTCTTTTTGATGTTCTTGAATTTTATTTTAGGATTTCTTAGGATTGCTTTTGATTTATTTTTAGAAACTTTGAAATGCAGATTTGATTGTTCTTTTTATGCCTTCAAAACAAGGATCATTCCTAGTTTGCATGAATGCATTTCTAAAGTCCTAGTTTGCATGATTGAAGTTCATTTTAGCAATTTGAAAGACTTTAGGAATGATGTTGGTTGATTTTGTACCTACAAAAAGAATAAGAGTTTAGAATCTGCAAGAAAAATCAAAATTAAAGAACTTTAAAAAACACCAGTTTACCACTTTCTGGAATGAATGCACAGATACAGATAACATATGCGCAGGAACAAGAGATAGATGCGCACTTTTAGAATTTTGCACATATGCGCAACAACAGAGTATGCATGCACAACTACATCTATTCTGCCAAAATGCTTTTAAAATGCAAGTTTTTTAGAAAAGACATATGCGTAGCTCTGTTTGACATATGCACAACAATATTGAACATATGCGCAACAACTTTGAACATATGTGCAACAAAACTGAACGTATGCGCAATTTTACAAATTTTAATCGATAAATGTGCAGTTTTACAAAATTTTTTACAAATGCACAGTTGTGGACTACAAATGCACAATTTGGACCAAGAAAGAATGCTACAACCCAGATTTTTGAGGAAAAATTGAGAAAAATGGCCAAGAGAAGTTGATTTCGAAGTAGATGATCAGGACAGGGGTCCCACCGGGCATGCCAGAATGTAGACTAGGCTATCTGTATCTGTTCTGAAAGGCTAAGACAAGAAGACATTAGGTTTTAATCTAACATTATATCAATTCAAAACAAAAAAATCTAAGCTAAGCCACCTCAGATAGAGCTTAAATAGGTGCACCCAAGCACTGTTTGATTTTCTCTTGCTTAGGGGATGTGGGTGTGCTCTCTAAGCACTTAGAGCATACTCTAATGCATTCTAAGATGATTTGAGATTCATGAAAACCCCCAAAATGACACAATATTAGGTAGAACACCCAAAATTGCCCCTAAGGCCTCAAGAACTCAAGAATGCTTTAATGGAGATTTAAGAAACAAAAATGATTAAACTAGATTGATTTTAATCCAAATCAAGTGTGAGATTATGCTAAGCTATGCAAAACAATGAAGCAAACTAAGTTAATCCATTATTGCTAAGCTATGATGTGTTCGAAGAAAGCTTGAAAATGATCTAAATTAGAGTGATTATGCTAAATCTAGAGCTAAATTAGCATGATAACAATGCCTGAAATAAAAGGTGAATGGGTGCTTTGCTCTTAGAAATGAGGAGTACTTATAGGCTTTCCTAACGGGTTGGGTTAGGAGGATAGGTTAGGGTTTGGGGTAAGGTTAGGGTTTGAGTCAAAGGGGATAAGGATGAAGACTTTCTAGAAGAGTCTAGGCTTTTCTAGGGATAAATATGGATTTTAGAAGATAAATAAAGGTTTATTTATCTCAAAGGCTTTAATGAGTTTGAGGCTCATTAGGGGAAGGGTTTGACTAGGAGTCAAAGGAGACTTAGATTAGCTTAGGGAAAGTAGGTAATTTCCCCTAAATAGGTTTAGGGAAGGATTAGGAAAGTTCTAGAAGAGTCTAGAGTTTTCCTACAGCAATTTAGGGATTGAGGATTAATATTTAATCTTAATTAAATATTTTGAGTTGGGATTAGGGTTAGAAAATGATGGGATTAGCCTTTAATCAAAATTAAAGAGGGATTAGAAGATTCTAGAAGAGGTTAACGATCTTTAAGATATTTCTAAGATTTTGGGAAAAAATAAATAAATTATTTATTTTTTAGATTTTGGGTCAATTTATTAATTAAATAATTAATAAATAGGGGAATGATGTTTAAATAAGATTTAAACATTTTTGGGAGGGATTCCTTAATTAAATATTTTTAATTAAGGTAAAGGGATTTAATGACATAAAAAATAATTAATTAATTAATTAATTAAATAAATGAATAATTAACAAATGATGATGTCATCATGGATTTTTCAAAAAATAAAAATATTTTATTTTCTAAAGGATTTTTAGGTGTCTACAGGTTCTTTCATGCAAAATGGTCCAAGAGATGGAGTGTTGTTTGTTTCTCCTCATGGGTATGCTTCCAAAATCTTATAAGATATTGTTCCCATGTACAAATAACATTGCTAAATATGAATCCTTAACAAATGGGCTCAAGATGGCTATAGAATGGAGAATCACAAAGTTGCATAGCTATGGGGATTCCCAGCTAATAATCAACCAGGTTAATGAACAATACCAAACCAAAGATGAAAAATTGGTACCTTATAAAAAAATGGTTGATTCATTGAGACAGTATTTCACATTCATCACATTTTAGCATATCCCTAGAGTAGAAAATAAGGCAGCTGATGCTATGGCCACACTAGCTTCACTTCTTTAGCTAGAGTAGCATGAGTCCAGATTTGAATTCCTGGTGGAAGAGCTACACTATCCTATCTATGATTCCCAAGAAAACCATGTCATCTATACCCTTGTTGGTCATGACTCATCCCGATATGGTGCCATTTAATCATACCTTTGTGATGGCATTATCCCTGATACCTTTAACCATTCTGAATGAAGAAACCTTACCCAGAATGTCTCTCACCATACCCTTATCTTTGGTGATTTTTATAGGAGGGGTCTAGATGGGAAATTTCTTAGGTGCTTAGAAAAGGAGGAATCTGATCAAGCACTAGTAGAAATTCACAAGGGCATATGTGGGGGACATTCCAATGGTCTTGCCATGGCCTAAAGGTTGCTTAGGGTGGGTTACTATTGGCCTACCATGCATATATAGATGCAATAGCATTTGCAAAAGCTTGTGAAAAGTGTCAAAAGCATGGTCAACTGATACATGCTCCAGGCAGGGAGATTATTCCTTCTATTTCTCATTGGCCATTTCAGTGTTGCGCCTTTGACCTTGTTGGGCAAATTCATCCCAACTCCTTAGGTGGACACAAATTCATCATCACTGCTACTTACTACTTCACTAAATGGGTAGAGGTCATCCCACTTTCTGTTGCCTTGGGCAAGACAGTTTCTCTTTTCATCTTGAACCATATCATCTATCAATATGGGGTACCTTCTGAGATAATCACTGACAATGGAGGTCAGTTCAAGAATAAGGACCTAAAACACCTCTGCAAGAAAGTCAAGATTAAATAGCATTGGTCCTCCATTGACTTCCCACAAGGAAATGGTCAAGCAAAGGCTTCAAATAAAACCATTCTCAAAATTCTCCATAGAACAGTTCACAAGAATGGTAGAGATTGACATCTATAGATAAATCTAGCTTTATGGGCCTATAGAATGAGTATCTGTACTCCTACAGGGACTACTCCTTTTTCCCTTACTTATGGTGCTGAAGTAGTGTTACCTTTAGAAGTTGAGATTCCTTCACTTTGAGTCTCTCTCAAAGGTCTAGTTATAGATGAGGACTACTATGCCATGAGACTACAAGGGTTAGAGCTTCTTTTTGAGAAATGAAAAGCATCATTTGACCACATGAGGGTTTACCAAAAGCATATGTCCAAGGCTTTCAACAAAAAGGTTCACCCTAGACAATTTCAAGTAGGAGATCTTGTCCTGTGTGAGAATCCTAAGAACCGACAACATAGAGAACAAAAGGGCAAATTCAAACCTAATTGGCTTGGACCATACATCATTACTACTACTTTTGGGACAGGTTCTTATTTACTACCTACTGAAGAGGGGGAGCAGTTCCCTGATCTTATCAATGTCTTTCACCTGAAGAAGTTCTATCCATGATGCTTGTTTTGTCTAGGGGCATCCTTTGTATATATTTATTGATCCTAAAAAAATTCCAAAAAATTTCATATATGATGTTGAAAAAATATTAAAAATCATATAAAGTCCTTAAAAAAGAGCATCCTAGTGAAAACCTAGCAATAGGCACTTTTATGTCTCACCAAAAAAATCAAAAGTTTCAAAAAAATAGAAAAAGTGCCTTGGTGAAAACCCGTAAATAGGCACCTTGGTAGCAAAAATAGAAAAAAATTGAAAAAATTAAAAAATTTGTCAAGTGGTGAAAACCTAGAAACAGGCACTACTTGAGACCTTTTCCCCCTTGTTTCTTAGCATGCATCCTTGACACTTAGCCTTTCTCCGTCATGCCTTGTCCTTGTTTCCTTTGTTTGGAATTGGTCTTTTTCTTTATGTAGGGGGCATAACTGTGTTATCTTTGGTCTCTTGGATGTGTTAGTCTTTAGGACATCTTGCAAACAGTGTTTTTCAACACCCTCCCAATAGTGTTTTTCAACACTGCCCTAGCGTCAAGTGTTTCTCAACACTTATCAGATATCCTACCCACAATCTCAAATGATATGATATTTTCCACTGGCAGATGCGATACTCCAAGTTTGATTCTATGACCTACACACACGCACTTAGATATTTGACTTGCTGAGACTTGTTTGACTTTATTTCTTTGTGTGCTATCTATGATGATTTCTTTGCTGAATGTTCTCTCCATAATATTTTTCAATGATGCCGAGCTAGAAGACTAGGGGCATGAGGACATGTTTTACTTCTTTTTCTACTTGTGGGTATATTTTGTTGATCCTCATTGTCATGAGAATTTATGCTTGTTCCACTTGACTCTAGGATCTACAAGGTATTATCCTTGACTATTTTTTGCAAGCGCATGCTTATAGTCATATTGACTTTCTTGTGTCTTGATGTGAGCATAATCTTTCTATATCAAACTTAGGGAGCCTCACTAAGCTAGTCATCTTGACCTATATGTCTTTGGTGCCTAGGTGGGATTTCCACATTCCTATTTGATATAGATCATATTCAGATTCACATAGTTATACCAGTGTGTATTGTATGATCTTGCGACACTACCAACAATGCTTGAAGATAATTATTAGAGTCTAATGGCTTTGTAACCTTGTAGTTAAACCACTTTTCATAGTATCTTGCATTCTTAGGTTCATGTTAGTTTAGTTTTGCATCTTGCATATGGAGAGAGCTCACCTTTCACTTTTTCTCGATCATGTCTTTCATTCCTTGTCTTTCACATGACATCCTTTTCTTATCATCACAAGGGGTTAATCTTATCATCATATCTATCACAAAGAGACCATTTTCATAAACATGAGTCTACATCATAAACATGAGAACTAAACATACATCTATGAGAGAGATTATACATGGGTATTTATAAACATGTCTAAGCATACATTTGAGCAATATGACAAGACAATAAAACTAAAAAATCCATCACAAGTGGGACAAATACACAAGATACATCATGAATCTAGTAAATCTCATATATGTATATGAATGTCATGATACAAAGTACAATGTGGGATACAAAATCTAGATAATGTCCCAGGATATGACTCTATACATCTAGCCCTAGACCTAGGAGTGACTTGCCCCATCATGTGGAGCCGGTGGTGCTAGATGTGGTGTTGCTGCTCTATCTAGAACCACATCAGATCTGCCTTCCCTCTTAGAGTACAGTGGTGCTCTTTATGTTGTAGGGACAACTGCTATATATAATCTATGTTAATATGCAGCTCATGTTGCCTCCCTCCAGATCTTTGTTGCATCAGCCTATGCTGCCCTCTCCCACCAATCTATCTTAGCTCATAGATCCATCAACTATTGATCCCACATAGCAATGGTGATCCTTGGTTGCTGGATCTCAGTCTCCAAAACCTAGATCCTGGCTCTCAGATCCTCTCCTCCCCTCTCTGTAGGTTGGTCCTGTCCTGCGTCTACCCATTGGTGAACTAGTCTTGCCACATCATCTCCCTCATCATCTGACACCTATCTCTGTGACCATCTCTAGCCACCAAGTCTGGATCCCTCTCCTCTCTCTCCTCCTCCCTCCCCTATCTCCTCCATCCCCATCACTCCCATCACCACCTTGTGCCACCAACTGTGCATCTGGTATAGTGAACCATGGGAATGGATGTCTCTACCACTCTACCCTATAGGCTACATCTACACCTACATCCACCATATCGAGAAGGTAATCCCATGGCTCTCTGCATATCCCTGCATTCTCTTATGATGCCTGCTGGTAGTCCAGCATTGACAGCCATCCCTATCCCTCCTCATCCCTAGCCTGAGCATATGTGGTAGTCTCTGTAGGTACCCTCTGATGTCATTGAAACTACCTCCAGACTCGAGTGATAATGAATCTCTCTACTATCTCTAAATGGTGGCCTAATAGTTGCTGACTACATAGTATATGACCCAGCTCCCACTCTCGATTGCTCCACTACTCATAGGCCTTGTATGGTCTCCACTCAAAAGCTGTGAGCTCATCTAGGAGCCTCCTATATTATGTGAGGTCTCTACTATGGGGCTGGATGATGAATCCCATGTACCTATAGATGTAGGGGTGTCTCTACTCCCTAGGCTGCACATGTGGGTGCACAACAATGATGTGCTCACATACCCATACTTGTGCTAGAATAGCACCGCATGCCCACATCCTGCTCTCCCTGTAGACTATCTCATGTAGCTCATGGTACATGTCTGCTAGGATGGCTAGGCCCCATGCCATCCATCAAGGGTGTGCTATCAAATTGGAAACTAACCTACCCTAGCCCAATGGGAACCCTCTCTAGCTCCTATCTATGATCAAGGCCTATGCTACTATTGAGCACACTATGCATGGAACTAGGAAATCTTGACCAAACTCCTCCATCAGTCAGTCCCAACTAAGGTGTCTATCAATGATGGTAACATCCTAGAACATGTCCTGGATGGCCTGTCACCCCTCAGTCAGATCCTGATCATAGTATACCTGTGTCACCAGAAAAATCATTTCAGTTTCTATCATATGGAAACTTTACATCTATGCACATCTAGACACATGATTATACTCACTGGATCACCATGCCTTGATACCTGAAGGATCTGATAGATGTCCTCTAGTGAGATTGTCACCTCTCTAGTAGGCAGATGAAAGGTGTTGTGCTTATTGTGCCATCTCTTGGCCAACGCCGTTAGTAGCCCATGATCTACCCAAATATGGGGCATATCTAGCAAGAATCTGAATCCCATGGTGATGAGGTCATCTCTCCCTGAAGTATCGAGATCTCTCACATAGCATAGCCTGGTCACTCTCAATGCTCTGATAATCAGTGCCGAGAAACTCTCATACAAGCCATACCCCAAACCAGATGTCAGAATATATCATGATGGATGTCTAAAATCAGTACAAGTACTCTTAAACACAAAAATTGTCTAGACCCATGTTATTTTGCTCAAATTAAAACCATGCAATATTTCTTAATATACTAGTGTGATATTGTTTTTGGATATAGTATCATGTGATACTTTCCTCCATAGTAGTGTGATACTATTTTTGTATACGATAGTTTTCATAGGATCGCATGATGTTTCATTCAGTATCGTGCGATACTGGATTAAACACCCGTACGATACTTTGTGGACCTACAAACTATCACATGATAAAAAGTATCAAGGTATGTGATACTTTCAAAGGGTCATATGAACTTTCACACAAGAAAAATTTGAAATATTAAAAAATAATAGAAAAATGTGTTTTAAATGCAATAAATGACTCATACATGATTCAAAAGGTGAGTTTTTCTGAAAACTTATCGGGGCACCATAGTGAGGAGGCCGGTTGTGCAATCGACCATGCTCGAATCGATGTGTGTGAACTAGAACCATTTCTTGCTGGGCCATGATCTCTCTGAGCTCTCAAAGTTCTCAAATCACAATAAGACATGATTTTGAAAATGACCTTTTTACCCCTTTTATAGCATTTTGACTTTTTGACCTAATTTTTCAAACCTCTTGAAATTTCACAAAAATTGCACTCTTGGCTAATGTTGACATCTTGGATCCATTTTTAGGATCGCAATCAAAATCTGAGTTCATCTTGATAGTCAAAATCACATTTCAATTCCCCCTCTTTTGCGTAGTTAGCTGACCATTTGAGGCCTAATCCTTCGATCTTTGTTGGGGCATCTTCCTTTCTTCATCCCCATCTCTTTCAACCTTCTAGTCTTTCATTCATTTTCATTCACTTCATCTCTCTAAGGTTTGATTTCATCTTTATCCTATATCTTTCTTAGTGAAACCTAGTCAAATTGGGGCATACCTTCACTGCTTGATGGTTATCCTATCATCTTCGATCATGATTTCTAGTGATTTGATCAGATTTATCAATTTACTATTTCTCCTCTACCTGATTTTGATTCCAATCTCGAGGGGGTAGTACCTAACAAACTTCAAACTTCAATCCTTGATTCAACTTATCAATCAAACCTTGAGATTCTTATCTCTTATTTCAGACTTGACAATTAGCTATTTATAGGGGTGTTGGCCTTGTATTTTTCAATCAGAAAATGTATGCACCCTAAAATGGTCGCTTAGACTTTGGGCCCCATTCTTGCAATATATCAAATCCCTAAATCAATATTTTTAATAAAATCAATTTCCTTGATCAAATATTAATTCTATCATTTATTCGATTATATTCTATGGGCTAACCATTTTATCCTAAGTCTTTATTTATTTAAAAGGAATTGCCTCTCCTTTTATTAAATAAAAAGCCCCCACTTTTCCTCTTATCCTAAGTTGCACAAATAAAGCATTATTCTTATTTTATAAAAAGAAGAAAAAGGCTTTTTGTCTCACATGGGGCTCAATAGTCAACATGTATTTCTCATTGGAGGAGACTTGTGCACATGGATTGATTACTCTTTTAACCCCACCCTTGATCAAATATTTTGCCTCTTAATCTCCACCGTCCGTTGATTCTCACTTTCTATAAAAGAAGAGCTCTCTTCTCATTCTAGGATCCCCAACTTTTTATGCTAATCTTATGCTACAAGTTTTCTTGGTGATTTTGGAGCTTGGAGATCTTGTTGCATTCTAGTTTTCATTCTTGCATCATAGCCTCATGTTTATGCTTTCTTATCTTAGATTTCCTTTCAAGTTCTAGCTTAGCTCAAATAGCTTAATTAGAAAGGCTTGTAATACTCTCATTTCCATAGCTTACTTTCATTCTTGCATCTTCATTTCTAGCATTGCATTGCATTCTCATATTGATTCTTGAGGATATTGGCATTCTTTCCCTTGTCTCTTTGAATCTCCCATTGTGTGGTTTACTAGTAAGGTTCTAGGCTTAATAGCTCTAGCTGAGAGCATTCTTAATATCCTTGTGACTCCATGCCTAGGGAGCTCTAGGTCTCTTTCTCAAGGTTTCCGATTCAAGATTCTCTTGGAAGTAATGACTTAGAGAAGTGCACATTTTGAGTGTATACTAAGTACCTCCAAGGACATCCCTATGGGAGGATTTACCATGATAGTGACCTTCCAAGTGGATCCAAACTCTAGATGAACATCTATAAATGCAAGACCTTGCTGTCTAAAGGAGCTTTTTGGAAAATTGGAAATGGGAGATCCATCAGATTCTGGAATGACTACTGGATCTTGAACCACCCTAACCAAAGCTGTAGATTCAAACCTCTTATGAACTACCTCAGAGCTATCTTGGGGAATAGAGCCTCCAACTATATCACTGGAAGGGATTGGAAAGATATACCTAATCTAATAAGAGATAGAGTGGATCCCCAACAGTTGGCCAAAGAACTCAAGGAAACCTTGACTGATATCATAATTTTGGGGTTGGGTGAATCCATTATCTGGGCCCCCACCCAAGCTAGTACCTTCTTGGTAAAGT
Source organism: Chamaecyparis obtusa (assembly GCA_027943335.1). Classification (NCBI taxonomy): domain Eukaryota; kingdom Viridiplantae; phylum Streptophyta; class Pinopsida; order Cupressales; family Cupressaceae; genus Chamaecyparis; species Chamaecyparis obtusa. Next base: position 1,146,107 of record BSBK01003945.1, on the reverse strand, counting down.
CTTCTTACATTCTACTTCTAAAGGAGGAGAATAACTCGGGGGAAAGGAAGAAGGTGTGGATCCGTTAGCTCACGCTGAAAATCATTTTTTTCTGGTGGACCCTCATGCATGGTAAGGTCCTAACCCAAGATAACCTTATAAAGAGGGGCTTCTCCATGGCAAACAGATGTGTCCTATGTAAGAAGGAGGAGGAAATGGTGAATCACCTATTTATCCACTATGATTATGCTACCAGCATTTGGCAAGTGGTTATCAGCAAGTTGGGAATCTCATGGGCCCTGGGAAGTGATGTGCATCAATTTACCAACTGGATCAATTTACCAACTGGAGATCTCCCTCCAATCACCCCCTCCTTCAACTCCTTTGGTGAATGTTGCCCCCTCACATTTGCTGGACTATTTGGAAGGAGAGGAACAATAGGATCTTCAAGGAGGCCAGTAACCAGTCTAAGATTTGTCTCAATATTGGAACTAAGTTCTTGTGTGAAAATGCCAAGGCGGCTAAGTGGAAACTTCCCTCTATTCCCCATGCTACCTGGGAGGTCAGAATAGCTGACCATTGGAATCTCCTTGCTGGGTTTAGCAGGTTTGATGATGTTAAATGGATAGCTAGAAAATCTTCTAGATGGATGGCCCCTCTCAGAGGATGGACCAAATTAAAATTTGATGGGGCTGCAAATAATCTTGGCTAGGGTGGGGGTGGTGTTTGGAGAGATCATAATGGCACTTTCTTTTTGGCTTATGCTGGGCCGCTCAATAATTGGACTGTCAACCAAGCGGAGGGAATGGTCCTTCTCTGGGGGATTAAATTTGTAACCCAAATAAATATCAGATTGTTGGAAATCAAGGGATATTCCAAAGTGGTGGTAGAGGTTGTGAAAAGTGGAGCTAATGTCAGATGGCAGGTTAGATCCATTATGCTAGAGATCTATGAGTTGCTCAACAACTTCTAGTACATGACTATTGGCCACACGTATAGAGAGGGGAACTTGGTTGCTGATTCAATGGCAGCCATAGGCCTAAAGTAAATCAAACTTAATAGTTGGAGGGTGGTTAGTGATCTTCCTATGGTGACTCAGCAACTCATTAAAGGAGAAATGAATATTACATTTTAAAATGAGCCAAGCTATCATATTCATTACGAATCCTTACTAGATCATGTGTTGGTGAGCTTTGGCAATTTTTGCGATTATGAAAGGGAATACCCAAAACCCCATAAAGTATCATAATTAATTTTCTAGTGTGTGGAGAGAGAGCTATCCGAATCGGTGGGCTTACTTGGCTAATAAGGATAGCAAGTGCATCCCTGGCATTATTGCTATTAATGGCACCTAGAGATCCATTAGATTTGGTGGTACAGAGCCCATCTCCCAATATTTCACTCAAGGCCAACTTTTTGAGTATAATCTTTCCTTGGAATAGGCACACAAAAACAAGTGGTTTTTTACGATCTTCCAAGAAGTTCGGCTCCTAGATTTTGAAGATATCCTGGCATTGGTGAGGTAGAGCATCGACATGGGAGGCACCACTCTTCGCATGAAACCAGAAAAGATAGACGAGGCTTTCACCATAGACACTTTGGTGACCCACTACTGCAAAGAAAGTGATATCTGGGGTTTTATGGAGCGCATGAAAGGTGGGCATGATGAGTGGATTTCCAAATAATTTGTCTCATCCTGGAACAATAGGAGTGTCTTAGTTGGTGGCATCCATTTCCAGATCAATGATGAGGTCATTGCGAAGGCGACAGGCCTCTTTATGGAGGGGAGAAAATACAAAAAAACTAGTCGGACTCCTGACCCTACCAACCTCAATCAGTTTTTCAAGGAAGGAGAGGTTCCTGTGAAGAAGTAAGGGGGTTTTAATTGGGAAGATCTGCCAAAGTTATGGCCCAAGATTTGTCTCATTATAATGAATTATTTCATGCTCGAAGGTAAGCTCACTATGTTCTACTACTACCACTTACTATTCTTGAATCATATTAGAAATAAGGATTTAATTTCCATACCCTTCTATCTCCTGCATTCCATAGAAAGTAATATTTTAGATATTAAGGAGAATTTAGATAAATCAATCCCTATCCTCCATCAGGGCCTCCTCTATATTTACCACTTCCACAAGGCTATCTGCCCACCACCCCAACCCCCCCCTGATTATCTAGGAGGAGTCCCCAACCAAAACTAAAGACCCCACTCATTCCACCTCCCAGTCCATCTAGGTTATCTAGGAGTATGAAATGGGTGCTAAAGAGAGTAGAACCAAAAAAAAATGTGTTAAAAACCCCTTTAATAGGAAGGAGGGTCAGGAGGAGTCTCATGTCTCTGAGTCTGTGGAGAATAAAGATCGAAAGGAGTCTAAAAGTACTCCTGAGATTGAACAAAAGCCCAAAAAAGGGAGAATGATGGAGAGCTGGGTTAATCTAGAGGTTGACTTAAGTGCCTTAGGTCGTTGAAGGTCTAATAGAATTGCAAAGGAGTAGTGTAAAACTATAATAATGGAAGCGGCCTCTAAAGAGCATTCCCTATCTAAAAAAGACTCCCACACCACTTAGTCCATGAAGGGTTCCTTGGATTATCACATGAGTCCTATTAGTACTGGTAACACTCCCCTGCCTAACCTCCAACAAAACATGGAAATCCCATGTAACCCTACCTTGCCTCTGAGTCCTCTCCAGGATAAACCCCCCACCTCTGAGTACAATACTGGGGTTCTGGCTGACAAAGACAAATTTAAAGGAACTCTCAAGATGAGGTTTACTAATATGGACAAGGAGATTTCTGGCATAAAAAAGAATATGTAGGAACTGAAGCATCACTGTGTGATGAATAAAAAAATTTCACTAAAGGTCATGCATGCTTTAGCTATGACCCTCTGTAATGTGCAGGAAAAGCTAGTGGGAGCCAGTCTGGAGGCGGACAAGGACAATAAGGATCTGTTCCTATTCCTACAGGAGGAATGGGTGAGGACCTTGATGTCTAAACATCTGGGTGGAAAGAATTAGTTGCTGGTGGTCATGTATTGTTTATTTTTTATTGGGCTTGGCCCTCGGTTTCCCTATTTTGTGTTTGGGTTTAATGTTATTCTATTTAACTCTTGGTACAACCCTGTGTGGCTTATAACTATTATTTTAACTTCTACTCTTTGGATTAGATACTCTGGGTTAATCCTTTTGATTAGTACTATGATTTATGTTTTTGATAGAGGTAGATTAGACTTGGTGATTCTACTATTAAACTATTTGTATCTTCTTTGACTGGGGCCATTAATGTGCTTTTAATGTGCCTCTAGTCCCTTTGTTCCATGGGCCAGTACCCTCTTGCTACTTTTTCTATCAAAAACATTCTAATGTGATCTCTCTATTGTGTGAAAATAGTTCCAATGAGGAAACTAGAAACTTGGAAACATCACCCAAATAAGGACATAGAGTGAAGATATTTAGAGATAAAAGTTCTTGAGTTTAGGCTATGAAAAAGAGAAGAGGTACATAAAAATCCTAGTAACATGCTTGAGGATAAATTGTATATTTTCAACAAAGTAAAATAAGAAACAAATCTTAGTGAGATTATGAATAATGTCAAGATAGACCATGTGCATGACCTAGGTCATAATTAATTTGAAATCAAGATTCATCTTGTTCCACATGGCTCTAGAAAATTGTTTATAGTTTATGGGGTTGGGTTTAAACAATTTTATCTAATGATACTACATCATTTATTTTCTAGATTAAAATAATTTATAATGTTAAATATATATTAGTTATATATATAATTTTAGATTCTTCAAAATTTTCACTTAAATTATTCGAGTCTCACAATTTAATGGTTTTAAATTCATAAGTATAATATACATATTGGAAATGGATTAAGTCTTAAAGCTTTTTAGACACATTAGAAAAGTGTACTTAGGATTAACACATGGCTTCTTTTCATGCCCATCTTTTGATGCTCACAATTTTAAAGCCTCCACAGATACATGTTAGTCCAATCCTAAGAAACTCGTAACTTTATAGTTTTATATGATGTGTTTTGAACACTTAATTATTGACCTTTTGTGTTTATGGGTGCTCCAGATGTCTTGTTGGTTTCCCAGATTGAAAATTGGTATAAAATTAGCTCTCACTTTATAATGTAATATTTTTTCTATTTTAAACCAATGAAAATACTACTCTTGGGCTTGGAATAAGTTTAAATTGTAATCCTATGGGCTAGATTTTCACATTAGGTGCCCAAATCTATACTTTACACAAACCATACCTTTGTCTTCATTAGCTTGAAATGTAACTTTAGAATGGAATTCCATGAAAGCACCACCATAATACTAATCTATTTCTTAGTTTCATAACCATATAACATTTTCTATAGGGTAACTACACCAAGATGGTGTGCAAAAAAGTGGTCACCTCCTGAAAAAAAACTAAAAATTTTCATAACCCGATCAAGTTATTCAAAAATTGAAAAATGTAGGCTTGGAAAAGCCAAGTCTTTTCCAAGCTGTAAAGAATAATTTAAAAAACTTAAGTTTTTCAAAACTTGTATGTGTTTCAACTGTCATAATTGTTTTTTAAAAACCCGCATTTGACTCTTTTTATTCATGCCAAAACCAAGTTTGAAGGAGAGAGGAGGAATGAAAAATGCAAAAACCCAAGTGGGTTCTTGTTGTTATTGGATTTTGTTTCCATATTGATCATTTTGCAAGCATGCCATGTCGTTGAACAGGTAAGAATTTCTTTTTTAAATTGTTTTTGTTTCAATTTCAATTAATTATGGTTTGTTGAAGTGATTTAAGTTTTTAAAATTAATTTGATGTTGGATTTAGAAAACAACCCCCGACCATGAAAGAGACAACAAATACCTCTTCAAACACATAAAAATCTTGATAATGTTGTAAATGAGCAACAAGAGAACCCTCAAAATGTATCTCCATAATAAGAAAACCCTCAACAAAACCCAAATCCACCACCAAACCCAAATCCATTGCCAAACCCAAATCTAAACCCTTTGCATCCTCCAATAGGTCATGTTGATGCCACACAAGAGGACCTTATCAATTGCCTTCAACAAAAATGTTCCCAAATATCCATATTGGTTAATAGGTTGAGGTCCTCTAGAGTTTTGAGCACCACTCATCCCTTTCCATGTGCTTAGAAAAAATGGCCAATAGTGTGAATGAGGTGTCTAGGGAGGTTACAACAAGTGGTTCATAGAGGGATAGATGTCATGCACTTTATTCCAATGGGTTGTCATATGATCAAGTGAACAAAAAGAGGCTACTTAAAGAAGACATATTTTCTCTTATTACTGATCCTATTAGTAGTTACTCCCTAGAAGTAACTAGGAATTGGTTTCCCATACATTGGTGTGTTCATAATAGGATGAGAGTTGCATTTTTGGATATGTGGTATATGGTCTTTGACCAAGCACCCTGTAATAATTGGGAGGTGCCTTTATATTTTTTGAGAAAGATATATTGTGAGTTTATCCTCGGTGATCTAAGCCAAATTAGTTTCATATATATCAGTTCCATGGTAGAGGGAGAGGCTTTGTGCATGATAGAGCTGAGGCCCATAGGGTGGTAGAGCTGCAGCATATGAGGCATCTAGATAAAAAACCCATAGTTCATGTTGCGGTCCTAGTAGTAGCGAATGACTCTATGTATTAACAAACCCTTTAGGTAGATACATCATTGAATGATGTCCTTATTGAGAATGGAACATAGTTAGTCAAGGTAGAGGGTGGATCAACACTTGCACCACCTCCATCATCATCAGATGCTCCATTTGGCTTATCCCAACCCATTGAGAATATGTGCCCCAACTATCAAGGTATATGTGTCGGGGTAGATACTAACATGAATGAGGATGGTTCTACACCTCATTCATGTACACATTGTGGGAGTAGTTTCTAGGAATTCACTATTGAGGATGTGGCCCTCACAAACAGCCTATTGATGATGTTGTTTTCTACGAGACAAACGTAGGTATGTTTATTTATGTTTTGACATGTTATTAATTAATTACCTAAATCTTATAAAAGTCAAATTTTTGTTTAGAGAATAAATTAAATTGATATATGAATAGTATGCATTGTAGAGTGTAGCAAGTAATACTACGAGAACACCACAAAGTGTTTGTTTGACTAGACGTGCATTGGTAGCTTCGACACTTGAGGTATAGTTTTTAAATATTCATAAAAATAGAATTATTTCTTGGTGTCAAGATATCTTTTCTTAATATCTATATTTATTTGATTCAACATTTTATAGGGCTTGTCGGGGCTTTAGATGTCCAAAGTTGATGATGTGATACTTTCTGAGATTGACTTTGACCTAGAGAGCTTTGCGATATCATATTTTTCATAGCTCTTGTTTATAATTTTAATTAAACCCATATGTTATAATATTCATTTTTCTTATGTTAATTTTATTTTTGCTAGGTTACCCCACTTGGCTCCAAGACATCAAGATGAAAAAAGAAATCCTCAAGGACACCCAAAGTACAAAAGTTAATTTAGTACAAGTTAAGTTTATCTATTGAAATGTATTATGGTTAAACATGTAAATGTATACTAATGAATGCAGATGTTTTATTTGTTCTATATATATAAAAAATTGGGTTTTACAAAATTAATGAATGCACTGGATGTATAAAATATGCATTTAATAGATATTTCCAATTGGAAAAGTTGAAGCACTTATCTAACTTAGCTAGAATGAATCTAGCTAGACCATATGTTTGACAAAAAGTAATTTTAGTTAGAAATACTCAAATTTAGCTATGCTGATAAGTTAGCTTGAAATGTGACACGTCATTATATATATATATATATATATATATATATATATATATATGGATTTAAATATAAGTACATGCATTTTTACTTTTGTAGTGTTTGTCATCACCTTTGGGTTATTAACTTGTGTTAATTGTCTTTTACCTATTGCAACTCCCTCCATGAATTCTTAAAGCATAAATTACCATTTGATTTTGTTAGGATCCCTTGCTCATGAAGGAGTGCATCAGTATGTTGACGGGACTTTGTGATGACCTCACCAACATGGAGAGAGAGTTGTCATTGGGTATAGGAGTAATGGCCAATTTCATCTGGAGAGGTTTTCTAGAGAGTGAACTCTCCTAGCCTCCAAGAACTTGGAAGTTGGGTCATGATGGTGCAAGAAAGGTTCATTTAGATGAATGACTATTTTTAATGTTGAGTAGCTTGCTGGATTGATGCTCACCAGATTTTAGAGATTCAGGATGGGTGGGTTTTCCTACAAGTAGTCATTATCTTGATCAAAGAAAGTGCAAAAGATAGGCCAGTGTTAGTAAACAAATCTAAGTATAGTAATATTGTAAACTTCCAAACATCAAACAAAAAGCTAGTAACCATACTAAACATATGTACAATCATCCCCAGAAATATAAATTAGCAATGAAAGAGAAAGAATTTCAGTTATGTATCAAAGAAATTTGAGAAAAAGACATCGAGAAGCATACAACATGAAAAAGATTCACTAAGTCCAAAATGAAGGAAAAGACAAAGTATAGTACCAAGAGGAGTCTGTATTCCTTCATTGGATTAAAAGGGCCATCATCATTAGTTGGTCATTCACAGCTCCTAGGGAGCATTAATCTACTGAGAGCACTAGTAACTAAACTATAAAAAAAAGTACAACTATAGCGTGGACAAAAAAAATCAACTTTGCCGACCCTTGGTTAGGCATCAAATTTATTATTTATAGATAGCCTACAATCAACATTAGGATCTACAACACACTTATTTCCATAAAATACAATATTTACAACTGGTACTACTTGCATTGTCAAAAACATCCAATCATGGTACAATAACCAAAAGTAAACTTGAAGATGAGAGGGGAGGAAAGGAGAATGAGAAAATCAAGAAAATAATCATTAGGAGACATCACCAAACATGTAGATGTAACTTTTTCCATCTAGGTGTCTTGAGCAATGCACTCCATAATTGTAGCAACGAATCCATGTCTCCACGTCTCTTTCCTATGAATTTAGATATAAATTATAGATCGACGCCTTAGGAGTTGGGATGGTGTGTACATTCTTCCACCCTCCACCTATCACTTTTAGCCATATTGTACCTTCTCAACCTTTGACAATACTTTTAACAATCAATATGAGACAACGATCTATGGGCTCCAAAGAAACCATCAATGAGGACCATCATCAAGAATACAAGAATGGGAAGCTTGGAACTATGAATTCCAAGAGATTGCACTAAAGAATGATGAATGAAATAAAATGGGTCCATGAGAGAAGAACCCCCGAAACCTCAAGAATTTAAGGCTCTTTGAATTTATAGAAGTCCTCTAGTACCTCAATCATGCCTTCCTCATCTACCTCCTTTAGGAAGTCTATGCAGCTTATGGCTTCTTTGAGATGGTCTCTAGCATCTTCAATTTTTTTTTTAATTCAAAAGCCACCTTGGTAGCATTATGGGCCTTAAGGATTAGTTGGGAGAGTCTTCCTAGAAATGAGCTGTCAAAATCCCCCTCGGGCCATAATTGTGCATCATTGTGCTCATCAAACTTAATCAATGAAGAACCAATAGGGGTGAAAATGCCTACAAAAATTGGATTTGGTGACATCACCTCCCAAATAAATGCAACAAATTAGTCCATCGGACCCTGGACTCCAGCTTTATGATCTTCTAAGACCTTAACTAGTTGCTTACATGTCTTGATCTTGAATGCAAGTTTGGTATACTAGGTTTTAAAGAACTAGTAGGGTTTGTTCCCTAGAATATTTGTTTCAATCAAGTTATCCTCCCCCAAGTTCAAAATTTCCTCGAGGTGCTCCTCCCAATCCTCATACTTTTCTGCCTAGGCCTACCATATAAAAATAATCCAACTAATTTTATCTACATATTTATAATGACTATATAATTCTAAGAGGGACTTGAATAAAAATTTCCTAATTGCCTCTAGTTGTTCTTCTACCCATCCATCCACTATCAAGGCTTTGTTTTTCATGACCCGAAGCACATCTATGTTTCCCTATGGGAGTGGCATCCTAGAAGTGGAGGCCTTCAACATTGTAGAAGATAGGGGGGATTCCAGTGTAAATAAGAGCTTCAATAGATTTGACTCAAAGGCTTCAAGGTCTTTCTTCATTTGATACTCCTTTTTGTACCTTTCATGGATGATCTGGCTCATATCATCAAGGAGGTCCATTTATCCTCTTTAGTTTCATCAACCCAGGGGAATCTATGTTATTTTATAATCTCCACCATATCTCTTTCTAGACCGCTCGAAATTGTATGGAGGGTACAAGCTTTCTTAGGCATTTTAGGCACCTGCTATTCTACCAAAAATTTTGTTAGTGAATGAGGAGAAGCTATTTTTATAATTCTTTTTCTCCTCCAGGATTCAACTAGCCACTAGGGTGGGCCTTGGACATCACTTGTTATTATTTCTAGGCTGGCAAGATTTTATGCGAGCATTTTCTCTGGTCCCTCTATGACCACATCTTCGAAGTTATTGTTAGGATTATTCTCTATATTTTCTCATGCCCCTACATTATCTTCAAGGGTATCTTTTTTATGTGGAGTGGCCAGAGGATTCTATTCAATGTGAACTTCCTCTTCCCAAAATTCTAAAGGGGCCTCTGCTTTACCTATATTAATGGGCAATGTGACTTGAATATCTTCTTGAGATGGAGGGGAAACTACTGAGGGTACAATTGTTCTTGAAGGTGAGGTTTTTTCAGAGGCCAATTATTGTTCCTCCATCCTTGCATCTTCTTCCTTCTTCTTCTCTTCTTTTATCTTCTTTATTTCTTCCTCTTCCATCCTCATCGTTTCTTCATGTCTTTTTTTCTCAGTGGCTTCCTTAGCCAAAAGGTGAGTATCCTCAGTGATTTCTTCTTTTTCTTCTTTTTTTCGGGGCTCCTCCACTTGTTCTTTAGTGTACCTTCATGCTTCTTCAATTTCCTTAGCCTCCTAGAAAATATTTGCATTTGGCTCTTGGACTACTTCTTCGACCATTCTCTCATGTTCTATCATGTGGTGAAAACCTCCCTACCTTTTGACATGGAAGAAGTTGTCGACATTTATTTGTGAAATTTATGGTGGATCTTCTAGAATTTTATCAGTCTTAGGGGAGGGGGTAGATGGAATATAATGAACCTTGACCTCTTTTTCAGCTTCTAGGCTCAATTCTAGAGAAGGTTTGCATTCTTTATTTTTCTTTCTCCTTTCAAGGGGTGCTCGAGTAGATGTTATTTCTTCTTTTTCTTCTACCTCAATAAATGGAAAACCAAATGGGGCAGCCACGGAGGGTATTGGGGCATCCAAATTTTGGAAGCCTACAAGGATGATTCCAAGGCCAAAAGCCACACCAGCTTTAGTTCCTTCCTTTAATTCTTGGGACCTCTCTAATTTCTCATTTAATTGCCTCATTAGAGGCTCAAGTACTGGGTCAGATGGTTGGGATCACTCACTAACTTTCTTCTTTCTATGGGCTTTGGCGTCCCCTGATGTCTGGGGTCTAAAAATGGTTTCACCCTTTGAGTACATCTTGAACCAGATTCTCTTCAAATAGATCCCTTCAAAATAAGCTTGGCTTCACTCAATTAGTATCCTAATTATGGCCTTAATGCTCAAAATCTTTGGAGTGTCCCAATCTACCGAAGTGAGACATAACTTATCAATTCCCACTTCTTTATACTTAGGGTCTTCAAACGACCTATTGTCTAAAACTTTTGATGGAAATGATCAAAGGCCAAGATGCTCCATCACACTCTTTTAAATTCTTACATATTTTCTATTCCCAATGTCAAAATCATCTTGGCAATCTTCCCAAAAATCTTCTAAGTGTGGCTCATCGAAATGAGGTCCCTGGGGCATCACCTTCTCAAGAAGACCATGTGGATCATATTTGTGATGGATAAGTAAAAATTTTGCTAAGTCAAAACTATTCAATTCATTTTCTGCTTCTTGGGTGGAAGCTAGGGAGATAGTATACTTCTCGTAGGTGATAGGAAAAGAAATTGAGGTAATCTTCTTTATCACCAATAGGGCATGACCCTAAATAATCTATTGAAAAAATTCTAACAAATTAATTTTATCTCTAAAGTGCTTTGGCAACAAAAATGGGTTCCCTATGAACCTGGTGAATTGGATATAAGTGAACTATGAAAATTAGATAAAATAACATCCACATGGGCTGATCATGGCCATTTCCTTTAGAGAGAACCTGAAACCTACATCCCCAATTAGTGCCCTAACTCCATTATACACAAAGGTGTCAATGATCTTGCAAAAGTTTTGAAAACACTCATCTCATTGGATTTGGGGAAAATGATCTCCCAGATCAATAGCCGTCAGATTCATCCATATTTATATCCATATATAGGCAATAGGGATCCATATCTGGAAGTGGAGACATAGGTGGAGACAACAGAAAGAGAAGAAATGGTGTTCTCTAGCGGGGGAGACTATCTCATTTATGTTTCGAGTACAAAAACTATGTCTAATCCCTAGATTCCTTCATACTATCTGGCTAATGACCATAGAACAAAAGAATTCATGTAAAATTTATTATCTCTCTACCCTCCTCATTTGTGCATCTAAGTGGTTGGAGATAATAGTAGCCCAATCAAAATGCTTGTTGGTGGTCATATGGTACAAAAAATAGTACATCTATGGGGAGAAATTTTGGGGGTGAGACTCACCAAAAACCCTGCACTAGAATATGATTCCTACCTAAATCAGATCTTTAAAATGGATGTGAGGGATATCTATCTTCATTTTCTTATAATATAGACAGGGGTTTTTTAACCATTCTACATTTAGGTGACATTAGTCAGTAGGCTACATCTTGCATTGTTGTGACTTGTGCCAGAGAAGAAGCCCGAGTCATAATAACCACATCCTTGACAAATGAGATCCTCCAAGACATGACAATAGTATCCTCCAAGGATGAAATGGGCACCCCAGAGGATAGCATGGAAGCTTGAATGGTCATATTGTAGTTCTTGACCATGAGAAATATTCACTCTAGAGCCTATACAGAGTTTGGGAAGAAAGTGGTTTTCATGATCCCAGAGGCCCCTAGATTGACTGACAATGGGTCATTGACCCGTCTCAACTAGTGTATCATCTTTTGTAACCCTTTCAATTTGGCCCAAGTGCCAGAATTTATATCTAAGATTTCTCCAAGCATAGTTTCAATTTGGGACCCATGGATTTCCTTGTCTTTATTGTTCTTCATTACTACTGGGAGTTTTTCCAAGGCCTTTACTACCTTCAATTTCTTGGTTGTTGCTAGAGATGAGCTTGGGAGCTCAAGACTTTAGAGACAGGATCTTGTTGATGCCATTTTTTCACCTTATCACCTACAAGACCGAACAATTGTCATAATGATATAAATGATACAAGAGTTTAATACAAATGTGTACCCCATGGGTAGGAGATTGTCCATTGAAAAAGACATGTGTGTCAGGAACTACCTGGACATCTGGAGACTTTGATCCTAAAATGATGAAAGGTAAAATTACTAGTTGATGTGATACTCACCTCAATGACATGTCATTTTGAAGTTGGATTTGTGTACATCCATGGGCACAAAGTTATGGCATTTAATTTACAGCTAGCATGACAAAAGTGGCATTAATATCCAACCATGAATGCTACCGTTAAGGAATGCATGACAAGGAACAAAATGCAACTTTGAGAATTGACCACCCTATCCTGTGGACCCAAACTGGTGACCATGGTGGGCTCTGCAACTCAATGTGACTCAGCTTATAATGACAATACACTACTTACAACGATTGGGTCTAGAATCCAGAGACAAGTTATTGTTCGGACATGGTCTATTGATAGATCTCAAAAATAATTCAAATGCACAACTATTAACACTTGATATTTACAACTTCCACAAAGTGTTACCCAAAGGAACAAAACTTATACACTCAACAAAACATGGAATACACAAAATTTATACACTAGCCTTTACAAGGGAACTTATATAGGATTTTATAGTAGCCTACATTATCGTACACCCACTTACATGGCTAGAATTTACATCCAACACCCTGTACACCAATTTGATTCTACTAGGACCGATACCTATTTGCAATGATACATACATAAAAAGAACAAAAAGGACACCACTAAATACATGTGTTTACAAATACAAAATTTACAATAATTTATAGAAGAAATGACAACTTACACTTACATAATTACATTATCCTACACTTGTCTACACTAATTTACAGTAGCTTACAAGGGTTGGACATGCCATGATAGACGGATAAGAAAAATAAACCAGTGACTCATGAAACCACAAGAACTCCACACCAACCATATTTACAAGGTGGAGTGCTAGAGAGACACAACCAAAAACAATGAAGAAAAATAAAACAAAATGAAACCAAAAAAAAGAAATGGAAAGAAAAACAAAATAGAAGACTAGTAGGGCCCACCCGAGACAAGAGAATGCCAAAGATAATGAGCATTCTCACCCACTACCTTCAAAGAGGCTCAAATTACTCTACCAAAACACATAAGCACAAACTCTATCACTTGCAAAAATTGCCTTAGGAGGCTTAGGCTCAGGAAAATATTTTGCACTTCATAATTTTATCACTTGAAAAGTAATTAAGCTTTGGGTAATTGTAAAAATAAGGGTAAAAAGGCCTTTTATAATTCCTAAGTGAGTGCATTAATTTATAATTGGAATCTCAAGGTAGGTAAGTGTGAAATCTTAGACCTGGAGACACCCGTTGTTCATTTCTTTAAGTGAAAATAGAAGTGATGATGCTAGAACCCCAGAGTCTAGAATTCATGGCAATAGAGAAGAAGACACTCTAGGACACTAAATCCAAGAGAAACTAAAGATAAGACAACCAAGGAGAAAATAAAACAAATAAAAAAAAGGTGAAGAAAAAAAAAGGAGGAACCTAGCATTTTTTCCGACAAAATGTAGGGATGGGTATGCAGTGCATAACAAATGGAAAATTCATGAGATAAATGCCTTGTGCATTTGAGAATTCTTGAATCTACCTGTGGAGAAAACCAAAGTCTTATTACTATTTAAGAGATTTGGAGATATGATTTTGGGATTTGGGGAACCTACCTCACAATGATCCGAATATTCATTCTTGTCAAGTTGTGAGGTGTGTGCTTTGCAAGCGATGCACCTTATAGTTCCTGGAAGAAACAAAGAAACCATACTCAAACCAAATAAGTTTAATTTCTAAATTATAAGTTATCGTGCAATTCAGGTTCTGAGATTAAGTCATCTTTTGAGATTTTTTTTTTTCTTGAGATAGTAAAGGCAGTACTCCTTTCACCAAATTCCTCATGTTTAACTTGTTACTATGGTGGTAATTATTTCACCTTTTCATGTATTTTATTTTCTTAAGAGGAGGAAAACCCTGGCCCAAGATAACACTTTTAGCTTTTTGTGCACAATATGTTAGGAGTATAATTGATCTATTCTCAGGTTTCTTTGTAGTCTTTTCTCTTGATTCTGCTAAGTTTGTTAGCTACTTTCTTTTAGCTTTTTACAATAATGGATGTATCCGTACCTGATAAAGATTCACCATTATTTTCTATCACACCTTCAAAGTTCTCTAAAATAAAAATACAACCTAATTTCACCCACGTGGTGAACTTGGGACTACCAATATGCATGAGGTGAGTCTCATGATAAATAGTGGTATGTTATGCAAGGAATTCCCACCTACAAAAAGGAAAAATACCAGGGTCTGAGGAGAGCCAAACCAAGCAAAGGAAAAAGAAACAAAATACAAAAGAAAGACCACCTGGAACTAAAATTTATAGGAAAAAGACACTAGAAAGGGATTCCAGGACCATTTACAAGATTTGCACATGGGTAAGTGCACCAAGATGGTGTGCCAAAAAGTGGCCACCCACCCAAAAAATAGTAAAATACCCTTAGCATTATTGACTTACTTTAAAAACAAATAACCCAATCAAACTTAGGTTTGACAAATGAATAACTTAAGGACAAGGCTAATTAATAGGCTTAGATAACAAGGTTGAGGCTTGAGATCTTTATTTCCCTATATTTCCATCCTTTTTCATGTATTTTTCTCTTCAAAATAGGTTTTCCATCTTCTTCATCATTGGGTTAACATATCCTCAAGTGGGTATTTGTAAAATTACCACCATAACTTCACATGTCTTCTAAGCTTTCTAACCATATAATTTTATTTTTATTTTTGGACAACATTACCGTAGTAAAGTTTAATTTTCTTTATCAGTGTCTCCATAGTTCTCAAAGACATATGTCTACCATTTTATTAATAACTTTTGGTATGCTTGACTAAATTTTAAAAAAATTACAGATTATTTTTCTACACTTGATTCTATGCACTTTAAAAAAATAAATTACTCAATAGAAAATTATAAAAAAAATACAAAAATTCTAGCTCTCACTCTTATTTTCCTTTCTACTAAAAGAGTTTTTCAAAATACTAAATATAACTATATCTTTTTTGATGTGCACATCAAACACTATGTTATGCTTTTTTTTGAAAAAATCAGAAACTATTTTTTCATGCAGAATGATTCAGCCCTCTTAATCTTATCCATTTTTTTAGAAACTTTAGTATTTTACTAACTAGATTAAAAGTACTAAAATGATTTTTCTTTTCACATTATACCATCTTGAAATGGACACACTCCTCATTTAAGACCTTTTAGCTCCCATCCTTTATCAACTTTTTGGACCATGGAGGGATTCGTGTCTAGTTCCCTTTTTCTCTCATTTAGCATTATTTTCTCCCTTTCAACTATGCATTATATGAGACCTTGGGGTTTTATCCTTGTGGGCCAACCCTGGAATAGGTCAACTAGGTGGACATGTTCTAGAATAGGTCAACCTATTCCCTAGGGTTTGTGAGCATCGGGCCCAGTGTTGTCTCAAGGATTTAATTTACAAAATTTGGTTTCCTCGTCGACTTGCTATGTTTTACCAACTGGAAACTGGTATAAAATAAATCATATACACCTCATTTTGAGGGACACTAACACACATTCATTATAGTGATCTCATGTTCAAGAGTTCAAGCATTCAAGTCTTCAAAAGATTCAAGGATCCTTTGTGAGCATATTTCCTCTTCAAGATATAGCATATTGTTGGCCATCAAGGGAGGAGATCTACATTGAGGCATTCATCATCTTCTTCATTTGATGTAAACTTATTTCCATGTCTCCATGAAGTGATTTTGGTAGATCCATAGGATTTGTGGAGATTTCCTACATTGCAAGTTCAAGATCAACATACAAATACCACAAATTCCTTATTCACAAGGGTTTCTTCAAGTAAGGTGAATATTTACATTTGTATTATTTTATTTACACATTTACATTTAAATTCAAGCTTGATTCCTAAATCTAGCACTTGACCAAGGTAATCCCTTATCCACCGCAACCCAAAAACCTAGTTTTCTATGTCCAAGAGCAGAAGCTTAGAATTGTAGGTATAGATTTGGAAGTCAAAAATAGAGATCTACCAAAAAAATTTGGGTTAACATCAGTAAATTGCTTCGGGAACATGGTGACTTGGTAGACATCTTCTAGAATATGGTGACATGGTTGACATGTTCTTGGCAGTGAGAGATTTTCAATATTGTCTAGTTTTTCAACTGTTAATCGCGGATCCATAATAAAAAATTCAGCTACAGGTCCTGAACAATAGTTTCAGAGAAGAACATCATTTTAATCTTCATACGTCAAGGTGAGTACCTCATTATCTATTTCATATCTTAGCATAGATTTGTTTTCACATCTTAATTAAGCCTATTATTTACATTTAGCACCTAGATCTCTATTGCTTATCTTGTTAAATCAATTAGTTCAATTCTACAAGTGCATTTATAGAACCTCAATCAGATCTTACATTGCATGAAAGAGGACTTTCTTGTGTACTTAATATAATTTTGATTTAGCATTAGCATCCACTTATCTTCTTGGATTTTTGCTAATCTAACTTAGGTTATATTGAGATTTATGCCTAGAAGCCCCTATTTCTCTTATATTTTGAATGTTAGTGTGGAAATGGTTAGTTAATGAATTCTTCTCATAGAGTTTACATTACTAAATTCATCACCACCATTTCCCCCCTAAACACACATATTCTAATTTTGATTTCATAACTATCAAATTTTTCTTCCAAGTTTAGGTTTACATGATTTTAGAAGAAAAAAAAGGTGGCCACTTATCTCCCCCTTTTTGCACACCATATTGGTGCACTTATCCACATATGATATAACAAAGGGGATATAATTCCATTTCTCACCTTAGTCAAAGTAGTGTTTGAGGAACTATCCATTAATAGAAAATGACAAAACTTCTCCTATAAAGGAACTAAGGTGGTATGCATTTTCTCCACAGATTTGGAATATTTGATATGGTCCAAGCTAGAATATCTAAAAATGGTATGCTTCCCTTTCTTTTCCTGGGCCTTGCCCACCAAGAGAATTAAGTCCAAGATATGGAAATACTTATACTGAGTTCTTTTGTCAAACCAAAGTTTGACCACCGCTTGGTTTTTCTTGAAATTTTTGAGGGCGTTATCTCTTTGCTCTTCCAAATGAATTAGGTTCAAAAAGGAAACCTATATAATGTTATCCCTTGTATCAAATTCCTGCATGAACTGCAAGACCAAAATCTATGGGTTTACCAAGAATACTAGATTTTGGCCATAAACTAGATAGAAAGGAAAAGTCCCCAAGGTGGCTTTGATTTGGATGTAGTCTACCTAAAAGGAAAACTTGAGTTTTTGATGCCAATCCCATGGATTCCTATCAAGTAGATGTTTGATTAAATCCAAGAGGTTCTTGTTCTTTGACTCTGCTACACCATTACCCTATGGTAGTGATTGCTTAAGAACTTAAGGGTAATTCTCTAGTTGTAAGCCCACTCTAATAGTTGGACAGAGGAAAATGTCAGACTATTATTGCACACAAAGGAAAAGGGCATCTGAAATTTTGGTTGTGATGTTTTCCTTAATGGAGTTGATTACTACATGGACAAAACTATGTTATTTTTACATGGTATGTCTTCAGACCACTAGGTGAAATAGTCTGTGGTAGTTAAAATGTTTTGGTATCCAATTGATGAGTTGGGGTTTATTTCCTTGATGAAATCAAATGCCCATTGGGCGAAGGGTCTAACCTTGAAGACAAGTTGGATAAGAATTTTTGGGTACTTCTCCTTAGAGGAAATGGTCTGAAAGGTGTGGCATTTCTTCACATGTTCATGGACATCCTTAAAGATATGGGGCCATTAGTAACTAGCTTGGATAATTTGATGGGCGATGGCATCAACTAAGCCATGCTCAATTCTGAACTACCATGGAAATCATCGATAATTCTTGTGCCCTGTGTTCGGTTGAGATACCGAAGGAATAAAAATTCATAATTTATATAAAACAAGGTCCCATTCTTAATTATGAAATGTGAACTCTTTAACCACAACACTCAGTGTTTTTTGGAAGGAAGTCCATCGAGGCATCAATGGTTCAGAAGAATGTATACCAGGTTAGCATACTAGGGATCTTGGGTAAGGGACTCCACTATGTAAGTTTGGTATTCAATTTTTGGACTAGCCTCAGCCATGGCCTGACACAATCCTTATGTGTGGATTAATCTCATATGTTTCATTTATAAGTCTAATTCTTGGAGTTTAACCACCTATTTCCCTTAATGTTCTCCTAATTCACTTTGCATCAGCAAAGATTTGACATACTTATCTGACACAATCAAGTGTACCTTGCTTCAGAGAATGTAATGCCATATTTTTTTAACCGCTGAAACTAGGTGAATGGCTATTTATCAAAGGATGAATATCCTATTTTTACATTATTGAAAGGTGAGGTCATGAAAGTAATAGGTCACTCTTTCCCTTCATCATTTTGGGTTAGTACTCTGGTAGTGGAGTCAGTGGAGGTGAAGGAATATATATAAAATAAGAGGGTGTAGTCTGGACTCACCAAGTCCCAAGCCTCTATGATAGCTTGTTTAATCTGAACAAATTCCTCCTTTGCTTCTGGAATCTACTCAATCTTCATTTCATTCTTCATCATATCATTTAGAGGCTTAATAACCTTGGAAAATCCCATGATGAGTCATTAGACAAAGTTGATTTCCCCAAAGAAAGATCGCATTACTTTATTACTTCTAGACATTTGTAATTGCATAAATGTCTTTACTCTCTCAAGGTCAATGGTGATACCCTTCTCAGAGATAATATGTCTTATTAATTTCTCTTCTGTGACCTTGAATATGCATTTCTTAGGGTTGAGGGAAATGTCAAACCGGTGACATCTCTCATAAATTTTAGCAAGGTGGGCGAGGTGATCACGCCTTTCCTAAGAAAAAAATGTCAAACCATCAATGTAGATGATTATGCACTTGTTAACCAAACCCTCAAAGGAGATTTCCATTTCCTTCTAAAATGTATCCCCAACATTAATCAAGCCAAAAGACATTCTCGTGTAAGAAAATTTTCCCCTCTTGGTGGTGAATGTGGTCTTGATCCGATCCTCAAATTTCACCATAACCTAGTTATAAATTGACTACCCATCCAAGAAGGACATCATCTATGAGCCATTGATGATTTAAAGAACCTCATCAAGTGAGGGGAAGGGATGGTTGTATTTCTTTGAATCCTTATTATTATTCTGAGAATATATAAAAAGTCTAATTTCCCCATTCCTTTTCTAGATCAGGAATAAATTTTCTACCCTTATGGTAGGTTGGATTGGGAAGATTATCCTCACTGATAGTAGCTTCTAAACCTCTTGGTAGATTAGGGGTTTGATCAAGGGATTGACTAGTTATTTTTTCCTAAAAGGATTGGCATCAGGCTTCAAGGGGATAGTGTGTATCATGATAGATGTATCATAAGTTTTAAGCTCTTCATACTTCTAGGAAATCAT
The DNA here is from genome assembly GCA_027943335.1 of Chamaecyparis obtusa. NCBI lineage: Eukaryota > Viridiplantae > Streptophyta > Pinopsida > Cupressales > Cupressaceae > Chamaecyparis > Chamaecyparis obtusa. The sequence goes on along the minus strand of BSBK01003945.1, from coordinate 1,126,158 downwards.
ATCAATATATTCCTAAAGAACTGAGACGATCTTCTCTTTCTCCTATGGGGAACAAGAGGTACCTATGTGTACTCATTTTTCTTTAGTTCCTATTTTGATGTTAATCTTTTCATATTTCCACCCTTACAGAGATTGGAGAATTCTTTATTTGACTCGGGGATCTGAATCAAAGATTTTTTTGAGCGTAACCATCCTATTTGGGATAGTATTGGTGGGTAAGTTGAGGACACTGGTATCATTGTGTTCATCCTCCTTGTCTCATATCATCGTATTCTTACTCTTCTATGATCTAGACTTCAAAGACACTAGTATTTTCCAAGAAGGAAAGGATGTGCTTATCATCTTCAAGGACCTAGAAATGTGTTATGTTAGGGAAAAAGGGGGTGGGTACCATTCTGACAGAAAAGCTTTGGAGTTAAGAACTTTCCATGGGTTCACGAGTATTGGCCAACATAGCAAGAGAGTTTGGAAGATATATTTTTTTTAGGGGATTACCTCAATACTAAAAGAATTGAAGTCCTCTTTTAAACTCAACACTCTATTGTGATATGCCGCTAGTAATTTATCAAGGAATGTATATTGACTCCAGACTTGTTTGAGTATTAGTTCCAAGTGACCCAAGGTGTGAAGGTGGGTGACTCATCTTCTTAGCACAAGTAGGAGGCTCAAGACTAAAGCCTCATATTTAGTGACAATTTTTGTACAGTCAAACTATAGTTAGTAAGCCATGAGGAAAGAATTTCCTAAAGGGTTAATCAATTCTACCCCATCTCCACACCCTTGTTTAGATCAGGATCTATCAAGCTTTAGGATCCATAATTTTTCATCTCCATGCTAGGGTTTGGGAAGCTAGGTAGCTTGTGGAACTAGTTTGGAAATGGAAGGGGGTCAAGCATGTCTCTAGAGATGGTAGACGTGAGCACCAGAAAATTTGTTAGAAGAGACACCACTGATGGCTCTCCAACAAGAAGCCCTTTAGTTATGTTTGTTGGCAAACTACATTGCATGTGGACTGCTCCCCTTTTCTCTCTTTCTGGGAGGTTTGAAAGTATGATTATGGTAGCATCCACATAGGGTTTGCATTCCAACTCAAAATTATCTTGATAGTATACCCGACACCATGTATCAGACAGGAGAGTGGTGAAGGAGGATTCATTTCCTTAAAGGTTGATGTTAGCCTTGAGCCTCATAATGAAATCATGGACCCTTTGAGTGATGACAAGGTCCTCATTGAGGAGTGTTCCTCCTTGAATGAAATCTAGGGTTAAGATTTCTTTAGCCTCATACAGGCTAGGATCTAGTTAAGTGTATAATACCTCTCTCACTTGAGCATAGTTAGTGAGATCTTATTTCATCTAGGGTTCACTATCCACCTTAGTTTGGTTGGCCTCCCCTCTCCAAGGAAGCCAAAAGTGGGACAAGTTAGTTGAGATATATCCATTCAGGTTTGTAGACCAATTCTAACTTAGGAACATCCCATAAGTTTTAGGAATGTCGACCACTTGGATGTTAATAAAATTGTACAATCGAGGTTCTTGGACAAGGTAGATTTGGATATTTTTTAGCTCACTGACCATCTTGACAACAATTTTGTCAAGCTAGACTACTACACCTTTGGATAGAATGGGGACCAACCCAAACTTCTTGCAGATAGATAAGAGCATGAAATTACCCAAAGCTCTAGAATCCACTAGACAATTATGGATATTTGTACCATAAATCTTAAGGCTAAGCAAGAAAGGAGGGTCGTCTATATTTCCCTAGAACATAGCTGCATTATCATCAATAGAAGTGATCATCTTTCCTAGGTTTTATTGGGGTTCCAAGTTCTTTAGATGTTGCAAGAGAGCGTTCTTCTACTCAGGATAGATAAATAGTACCTCCATCAGGGTAATCATGGTAGTAGTATTCTCCATCACCTTAGTGATTTCAAATCATCCCTTTGAGATTCCTAAGCTCCTTATCATGGACTCATGCATAGCATGGAAGATGGCTCCCTTTGGAGGGGGCGGGTTGATATTTGTGTGGGGATCTGGAGGGACGTTGATATTTTTTAGGGGAATTGACATTGTAAAAGGGCCTTTGTTAGATTGATTCCTTGTGTTGTAAGGATCTCATGAACTGGTAAATGCATTAGCCTCAAAGACTGGGACAAAATCATCAAAGAAAACTTGTAGATTAGGCTCTTCCTCATCTTCTTCCTCTCCTTGAAAAGAGATAATTTCAAAAACAAAGGTGGAACTATGAGGTTCCACCAAAGGTTCTAGAAGTTAGATCAGTATGTGGTTGATGATCTAATTGGGAGATTTAGATGATTTTCTCTAGAGTGGCACAATTTTCCTTAAAATTTGAGCTAGTGTGGTGTAGCCAACACCATATGGTCAAAAGGTGAAATTCAGTGAGGTGTGCAATGTGACTAGGACCTAGATTCCCTTGAGTACCAGATTGGTTTGGGACTACACCTCCTTTGTTAGGTGTATTATTCCATTGTTGATTATTGGGCAAAAAATTGTTGTTATTATTATTTTTATTGTTTTTGTTGTTGTTGTTTTTTTGTTGTTTTTGTTGTTGTTGTTGTTACTATGGTAGTTCTAGGGCCCAGACTTATTGGAAATTTGTCCTCCTAAGAAGATGTTTCCTTTCTAGGAGGAGTCAGGGTTGTGGGATAGTGAGGGTCCCATCTTCATTTGTTCCATTTTTTTGTGAGTGAGGACATGCACCACCAAAGGGATTAGACCTTGACAAACAACTAGGTGGTTGGGTCACAATGTGATGACTAAGTTAGCACTTTTACCTTGACAACTAGAGTTGTAGGAGGCTAGTCATCGGACCTAGCCATTTGGAAGAAAGGGGTCCCTCAGTGTGATAGCCCAGTCATAGTGGTAGTTTGAAACAAGGGAACCCTAGATGTTTGAGATTTTGGTTACTGTGGCTAGGCCCAGGGCACATACTTAGGAGCTGGAGGAGTGTGCACAATTGTAGGATAGACGTAACGAGATACTAGGATTATCATCACAAAACCCACTACCATGTTAGGATTGTATTCACCTATGTAGGAGCTTCCCCTAGGTTGTGTGTTATAGGGCATAATCTTCTCAATTCCATAGGGAGCCTGATTAAGTTTTTGGGACAATTTGAATGCAAGGTCATAGACTTTGGCTAACATGTCCCTTTCATTTTTAGCAATGGTTCTCCATAGAAGGGTCTTGAGAAATGGATCCAGGGTGTTGAGGTAAGTTTGAATCACCACCTCCATGGAGGGGACAAAACCTATGCATCATTTAATTATCCTTTGAAACCTATGGTTGAAGGTAGCTAGTGGATCGTTAGGTTCCTTCATTATGGAGATAAAGTATTTGTGGGACCAAGCTATTGGAGATTTGCCAGCAAGAGAGTACTGACTGTATGTTTGTCATTGATGACAACATATGGAAAGTAGCATGCTTGGAAGTCTTATGCAATAAGATTTCAGTATATGATGCATGGACATGATATCTACATGATATCATGGGCACAGAGGTTAACTGTTAGTACAAACAATTATATAGTAGCTTGTGTCAGTAGTGTTCCTGACAGAGTAACATATAGTGTTCTGTGTATGGTTGTCCGTACAATTGTCATGTGGGCATGTGCCCTTGGATATATGTTGAAGACATGTCAGTGATGTTAATTTCATGGATGCATGGTCTGATGATGAATGCAAGTGAAGTTATGTAGTTTCTATTCGCTAGTAGCAGTTTCCTATGTTTGTTCAGAAGTGCCGACAATGATTTTATTGGTTCTTGAGTTGCACCTATCTTTAGGGTTTGCACCCTTTGAGTTAAGCTTAGAGATGAGTTATTGATGTTTAGTTAAGAGTGCATGAGTTAATTCATCTTGTGGAGAAAGATCCAGTTGTTTTGGTAGAGCCAATAGTGTGTAGTGTGCGTCTACAATTATCTTATTTCGACAGGTCCCATAATATGTTGTGTGCATAGTAGAGTTGACAGAATGTTTGTTGGGGTTTTTAGTGGTTTCTCTTTTATGATTTCAAGGTGGTTCTAATAAGCCAACTTGATTATATCATTTAGAGAAAAGATATTTATAGGCAGTCATTTGCGATTACTGAAGTGTGGTTCATGGTTGATTAAGAAGAGCAAAGTAGAGCCTGTGAAGTGTTGAGCCATCAGAGGAAGGTCTATGTGACCAAGTAAAGTATTTTTTCTATATATTGGAACTGATCCAAATAGCAGGTCAAAGTGAAGTTCACCAAGATCCAGATATAGTGTGTATCTATTATTCAGAAGTTTGTAACCTTCACCCCTTTGAGAAATGAGCTCTTAGATAGTGTGTCTTCTCTCCTAATAGGGACAATTGTAAAAGACTCCTAATAGGTTCCAACCCTTAACCAGGTCTACTATACTTAATATATTGTAAAGCTACTCCTAATAGGGTAAAGGATCTTCTAACAAGGATCATTATACACTAGTAGAAAATATTAGTGGGTATCAAGTCCCACCGGGGTTTTTACCTATTTGGGTTTCCCCGTAACCAAAATAGTGGTGTTGTGTTCACATGTTCTTTCATTGTGTTTATGCTTTATGTTTAAGTATACTTAATTGGATAAAGAATTGAATCTTGTAGATAATTGATTCACCCCCCTTCTAAGTTATCTCTTGGGACTATTCCTAACAATTGGTATCAGACCCAAGTGCCTCAGAGAGAAATTTTAACATCTTGAGGTTCATCAAATGAAATAATTTAGGAAAGAGAGTCCTAAGTTTGATGGAGAGAATTGTCTTGATTGGAAGAACAAGATGGTGATCCATTTGCAGTGCATTGGTTTTGAAGTTTTTAATGTAACTATCAAAGAAGCCAAGATCCCTACCCTAGAAGACCTTGGAAAGGATGATGTTACTGAAACACAAAAGGAATTGTTTCATTGGAATGCTATTGCCAAAGAAGCCCTTATTAGTGCCCTATTAGATAGTGATTTTTCAAAGATAAAGAAGGTAGACACCACCAACAAGATATGGAAGTACCTAGCAGACATATTTGAAGGAGACAAACAAGAAAAGGATGCATGTAGAAAGACATGGAAGAAAAGATACAATACATTCGAGATGATGGCTAAAGAAAACATCAAAGCTTATAATCAAAGGATCAATGAAGCAGTTGTTGGAATTAGGAACAATGGTGGAGAGATCTCAGAGGATGATATTATGGACAAGTTGATGACTACTCTCACTCCAAAATATGAAAGAAAGATCAATCTGCTTGATGAGACCATACAGCTTACATCTAACTTCAAGAGAGAGACCTTGATTAGCAAAATCTCAGCTTTTGAGATTTCAAGATTAAAGACAAAACCTAAAAGTGAGACAACCTTCAAAGAAATAGTTCATGGTAAGAAATCTGCAAACACTTCTGGTAATTTTGATGATGACAGTGAAGAGAAAACTTTAGATGACTTTATTTCTATGGTTACCAAAAGAGAAAAGAAATGAAAAGGAAAATATGAAGGTCAATTTCCTTTTAAGTTCTTTTCATGTAATAATATCGGCCACTTTGCATCTAAGTGTCCTACTAGAGCTAGAAAGTTCAAAAAGGATTACAAGCCTAAGTACTCTAAGGAATGTTACTTTGCTGGAGATGGAGTTTCAGATGATGAATCAAGTGAAGAATAAATTGGATTCATTTCTATTGTAGACAAAATGAATAGTAAGTCAATTTCTAAATATGAGAAAGTAAATCAAGAGCTAGCATTGATTTTCCAAGCAGATATAAGGATAGACTAGATTATAGATAGTGGTTGTTCATATCACATGACAGGTGATAAAGGTAGATTTGTTCATTTGGACAAATACAATGGTGGTATGGTTAGATTTGGAGATAACACTCCTAAACCAATAGTTGGTAGAGGAGCCATCACTTTGGATGGAAAGAACAGTATTGATGATGTTCTCTATGTTGATGGTTTGAAACATAACCTTCTTAGTGTTGGACAATTACTTGGAAAATGATATCAGTTGGAATTCAAAGATGAAAAATGCATCATTAACAATAAGGATGGTGTTATGATTGCATTAGGCTCAAAGACAAGAGGTAATATTTTTTAGCTCAATTCAGAAGCAAGTTGTTTTGTTGCTAAAATTGATGACAGTTGGTTGTGGCATAAAAGACTATGTCATATCAATTTTGATAACATAGTGAAGATAAGTAATGTTAAGGTAGTAAGAGATCTACCTAGAATGGAAAAGCCAATTGATACTATATGTAGGGAATGTGTGATGGGAAAGCATGTGAGGAATTCATTCAGGAGCAAGCACAATTTAGTAGATAACAAGTTGGATCTGATTCATACAGACCTATGTGGTCCAACTCAAACAAGATCATAATATGGTGAAAGGTATTTCATTTTTTTTGTTGATGATTATACTAGGATGATGTGGGTTGCGTTCTTGAAAGATAAGTTAGAAGCATTTGATAAGTTCAAAATATTCAAAACTAAGGTTGAGAATGAATCTGGATTAAAGATAAAATGTTTGAGATTGGACAGAGGAGGAGAACTCACCTTTGATAGATTTTATGAGTACTATGAAGAACATGGTATAAAGAGACATTTAAGTGCACCTAGAACACCTCAACAAAATGGAATTGTAGAGAGAAGGAATAGGATCATTCTTGATACAATGCGCACCATTGTGATAGAAGGAAAAGTTGCACACACCTATTGGAGAGATGTGGTCAATACATTAGTCTACACCATCAATAGAATTCAGTTAAGGCCTAGCACTGACAAAACACCATATGAGTTTTGGTTTGGTAATGTTCCCATAGTAAAATACTTTAGAATCTTTGGAAGCAAGTGCTACATCAAGACGGATGAAGCAGTAGGCAAGTTTGATGCAAGAAGTGATGAAGGTATTCTCCTTGGTTACTCTACTAAAAGTAAAGCTTATAGATGTTTCAATTTAAGATTGAAAAATATAATTGAAAGTGCTCATGTTAAGATTGATGAAAAGTTTATGGTTCAAGAAAGATATCATGATTACTCACCCATGATTGAAGAAGAACCCAAACCCTCTTCTAGTGAGACTGTTATTGAAGAAATGTTTGACAACATTGATGTGTTGTTCAATGACCTTGAGACTAGCGAAGAAGAAACTCCTAAGGTTGATGAGTTAGAATCAAATAAAGCTCCAAAGTTTACATCTAGAAACCATTCCAAGAAAGACATCATTGGAGATCAGAGCTAAAAAGTCTTAACAAGATCACAAGAAAAGAACTCAGCTAGTAGTGATGTGGTATGTTTACTATCTCAGATTGAACCTTTAAGTGTTGAAGATGCTTGTAATGATTCAGATTGGCATGATGCTATGAAAGAAGAACTTGATTAGATTATTAAGAATGACACTTGGGAACTGGTCCCAAGAACTAGTGATAAGAATGTGATTGGTACAAAGTGGATATTCAAAAATAAAATGAATGAAGATGGTACAATAGTAAGAAAAAAAGCAAGATTAGTATGTAAAGGATATGTGCAAAGAGAAGGCATTGATTATTCTGACACATTTGCACCTATGAGAATATTAGAAGCTATTAAGTTGTTTCTAGCTTATGCTACAGTCAAAAACTTTAAAGTTTATTAGATGGATGTCATGTCAGCATTCTTGAATGGAGATTTGAAAGAAGAAGTATACATTGAGTAGCCTGAAGGATTCACCTTATCACACAGACCTGATATGGTATGTAGATTGAAGAAGGCCCTCTATGGACTTAAGAAAGCCCCTAGAGCATGGTATGAGAGACTAGATGGATACCTAACAAAGATTGGATTCAAGAAAGGAGCATTAGATTGTAATCTATTCATTAGAGAGACATTTGAAGGTTTGTTACTTGTAGCTATATTTGTTGATGACATTATCTTTGGAGGTAATGACAAATTGAGTGTTGAATTTGCTAAGGAGATGTAGAATGAATTTGAGATGAGTATGATTGGTCCTATCAAATAATTTTTAGGATTGAATGTGTAGTAGACAGAGAAAGGTATTTTCATTAATTAGTCTAAGTATGTGAAAGCAATATTAAAGAAATTCAAGATGGATGATTGCAATCTAGTAGGGACACCTATGATTACAGGATGCAAGCTTATAAAGGAAGATGACACACCAGTAGTTGATATAAAATTGTACAAGTCTATGATTGGAAAACTTATTTATCTTAATCAAACTAGACCTGATATTTCAAATGTAGTTGGCATAGTTGGAATATTTGCAACAAAGCCTAAAAAAAGTCACCTCATGGTAGTAAAAAGGATATTCAGATACTTACAAGGCACTATAGACTATGGTCTATGGTATCCTAATTCAGAAAATGTTGAGTTACATGTGTACACTGATGCAGATTGGGCAGGATGTGTTGATGATAGAAAAAGTACATCAGGTGGAGCAGTGTTTCTTGGTGATAGACTTGTCACTTGGAAAAGAAAGAAACAAAATTATATTTCTCAGTCAATAGTAGAAGCCGAGTATGTTGCAGCAGCCTTGAATTGTTCTAAAATTGTTTGGATCAAGCAAATGATAAAATATTTTGGAATTCAGATTGATTATCCTATTATTATACACTGTGATAACACTAGCACTATCAATATGTTAAAGAACCTTCTAATGCATGCAAAGACAAAGCATAATTGAGATCAAGTATCACTTCCTAAGAGAGAAAGTGGTAGAGAAAGAAGTTAAGCTGGACTATGTGAATACTAAGGAACAGTTGGCAGACATATTCAAAAAGCCCTTGCCTAAGGATACTTTTGAGTATCTTAGGGAGAAGTTGGAAGTAATTCCCTTCCCTGATTCTACTTAGAAGAATGAAGGAAAGACATCAGTGCACAGGGACTGATGGAAGGTTGACTAATCTACCTCAGGAGTAGTACCGGTGCTTAAAATGAATGGTACCCTTTTCCATTGATGTCAAAGGGGGAGTAGTATACAAAGTCATTAAAAAAAGGAGTAATATACTTAGAGGGAGTAGTATTCAATTGTGACAGTAGTTCAGTTGAGGAAATGGAGAATGTTATAAAATAATTTTTCCTTTGGGTTGGTGGTGGCTTTTCATTCCACATGTTGCCATCAATGCCAAAGGGGGAGATTGTTGGAGATTTTCTAGAAGGCCAGTACTAACTATATGTTTGTCATTGATGACAACATATGGAAAGTAGCATGCCTAGAAGTCTTATGTAGTAAGCTTTTAGTATATGATGCATGGACATGATATCTACATGATATCATGGGTGAAAAGGTTAACTATTAGTACAAATAGTTAGATAGCAGCTTGTGTCAATAGTATTCCTAACAGAGTAACATACAGTGTTCTATGTATGGTTGTCTATACAGTTGTCATGTGGGCATGTGCCCTTGGATATATGTTGAAGACATGTCAGTGATGTTAAGTTCATGGATGCATGGTCTAATGATGAATGCAAGTGAAGTTATGTAGTCGCTATTTGCTAGTAGTAGTTTTTTGTGTTTGTTTAGAAGAGCTGACATATATTTTATTAGTTCTTGAGTTGTACCTATCTTTAGGGTATGCACACTTAGAGTTAAGCTTAGAGATGAGTTATTGATGTTTGGTTAAGAGCACATGAGTTAATTCAGCTTGTGGAGAAAGATCCAGTTATTTTGGTAGAGCTGACAGTGTGTAGCATGTATCTACAATTATCTTATTTTGACAGGTCCCATAATATGTTGCGTGCATAGTAGAGCTGACAGAATGTCTATCGCAGTTTGTTATGGTTTATCTTTTATGATTTCAAGGTGGTTCTAACAAGCTAACTTGATTATATCATTTAGAGGAAAGATATTTATAGGCAGTCATTTGTGATTATTGAAGTGTGGTTCATGGTTGATTAAGAAGAGTAGAGAAGAGTGTGCAAAGTATTGAGCTATCAGAGGAAGGTCTATGTGACCAACTAAAGTATTTGCACTATACATTGGAACTAATCTAGATAGAAGGTCAAAGCGCAGTTCACCAAGATCTAGATATAGTGTGTATCTATTATTCAGACAATTGTAGCCTTCACCCGTTTGAGCAGTGAGCTCTTAGATAGTGCATCCTCTCCCCTAATAGGGACAATTGTAAAAGACTCCTAACAGGGTCTAACCCTTAACCAGGTCTATTGCACTTAATATATTATAAAGCTACTCCTAACAGGGTAAAGGATCTCTAACAAGGATCATTATACACTAGTACCAAATATTAGTGGGTATCAAGTCGCATCGGGGTTTTTACCTATTTGGGTTTCCCCGTAACCAAAATAGTGGTGTTGTGTTCATGTGTTCTTTCATTGTTTTTATTCTTTATGTTTAAGTATACTTAATTGGATAAAGAATTGAATCTTGTAGATAACTAATTCACCCCCCCCACCCTCTCAGTTATCTCTTGGGACTATTCCTAACACAAGCTAGATCCACATGAATCTAGAATGTCACTAGGATGACATCATCCATGTTCTTCGAACCATTGATGGAATTGGCATGAAGCTTCAAAATACCAGTTAAGTTCATTTTCCCCAAGTGACATTAGGAACATCCCACATACTACATCTTCATATTAGATTCGATGCCTATTCACAACATCATTGTAAGCCTACAAATGTTCTTCCATGGTTTGAGGACCTAAGTGTTCATATTTTGGGCATATTTTCTCTAGATGTAGAAGGAGATCATTCACCACATTGGGGAGTTTTCCCATAGGGGAGACAATATTGTTGAAATATATAGCCATCTAGATGTTTGGATTGAGAAGTATGGTGTTTTCTCCATATACTTGGCTGGAAAAATGGGATACTATGAGGAGCTAAAAATCTAGGCTCGAGACTAAAGATTTGTTGTTTATAATGAGTTCTCTTTCCTTGAATGGAAGGTCCAAGTTCAAAAACCTCTTAGGGGTTTGGGGTTGATCAAAAAATTATATCAAATTTCAAAGGAAAGAATGACCCTAAACAACATAAATATTAATTCCTAAAACTAATACTACCTGGGAAACCCTTTGGAGTTGTGGTCTCAAAATATTCTATAAAGGATAGGCTCATGCCCTCCTTCCAACACTAGTTTTTGTTGATGGGACTTTGTGATCACCTCACCAATAGAAAGAGAGAGTTTTCACCAGGTACCGAGGTACCAACCAACTTTTCCTATAGAGGTTTTACATAAAGTGAACTCTCCTAGCCTCAAATCACCTAGTAGTCAAGTCACAATGGTGCAAGAAAGGTTCAGTTGGATGAATGGCTATTTTTTATGTTGAGGGGCCTATTGGTTTTATGCTAATCAACTTTGAGAGATTTGAAATAGGTGGGGTTTCCTTGCAAGTAGTCATTAGCTTGATTAGAGAAAGTGCAAAAGATAGGCCAGAGTTAGTAAAAAAATCTAACTATAGTCATATTGTAAATTGCCAAACATCAACAATTCTCAAACAAAGAACTAGTAACCATTCTAAATATATGTACAATCATCAAATGATACATATATTAGCATTGAAAGAAAAATTATTTCAATTATCTATCAAATAAAATTGAGCAAAGGACATCGTGAAGCATACAACATGAAATAGATTCACTAAGTCCAAAATGAAGAACAACACAAAGTATAGTACCAAGAGAACTCTTTATTCCTTCATCATCTTAAAATGACCAACATCATTGGTTGGTATATTCATGGCTTCTGGCCTTACTGGAATTGTTCAAGCTAACTATAAGTGGTAACCAATGGATTATCATTGATCTTATGATCAAAATAATAGGACCTAATAAGATTATTTGGTATATTGAGACAAATAGCTTGTTGACTATGATGCATTAGTTCAATTTGAATGTTAGCTATTTGATTTATGTCCTTAGAGACATTAATTTTAACATAGAAACATTTTTTAGAGGAGTTGAAAATAATTTATTTGGATAAACACATATAAAATTATAATGTGATCTCTCTATTATGTGAAAATAGTTCCAACAAGGAAATTGAAAAACTTGGAAACATCACCCAAACAAGGACATAGAATAAATATATTTAGAGACAAAAAATCTTGAGTTTAGGCTATGAAAAAGAGAAGGGGTACATAAAAATCCTAGTAACATGCTTGAGGATAACTTGTACATTTTCAACAAAGTAAAATAAGAAAAAAACCTTAGTGAGATTATGAATAATGTCAACATAGACCATGTGCATGACCTAGGTCATATTTAATTTGAAATCAAGATTCATCTTGTGCCACATGGCTCTAGAAAGTTGTTTGAAATAGTTTATGGGGTTGGGTTTAAATAAGTTTATGTAATGATACTACATCATTAATTTTCCAAATAGAAATAATTTATAATGTTAAATATATATTAGTTAAATATATAATTTTATATTCTTCAATATTTTCACTTGAATTATTCGAGTCTCAGAATTTAATGGTTTTAAATTCATAAATATAATAGACATCCAAATGGATTAAGTCTTAGTTTTTTTGACACATTAGAAAATTGCACTTAGGATTAACACATGGCTTGTTTTCATGTTCATCCTTTGATGCTCACAATTTTAAAGATTCCACATGTACAAGTTAGTCTAATACCTCTCCTAAGAAACTCGTAACTTTATAGTTTTATATGATGTGTTTTGAACACTTAATTATTGAACTTTTGTGTTTATGGGTGCTCTAGATCTCCTATTGGTTTCCCAGATTGAAAATTGGTATAAAATTAGCTCTCATTTTAGAATGTAAATTTTTTCTATTTTAAACCAATGAAACTACCACTCTTGGACTTGGAACAAGTTTAAATTTTAAGCCTATAGGTTAGATTTGCACATAAGGTGCCCAAATCTATACTTTACAAAACCATACCTTTGTCTTCATTAGCTTGAAATGTAACTTTAGAATGGAATTCCATGAAACCACCACTATAATACTAATCTATTTCTTATTTTCATAACTATTTAATTTTTTCTATAGGGTAAGTACACCAAGATGGTGTACAAAAAAGTGGCCAGCTCCTAAAAAAACCAAAACTTTTCATAACCCGATTGGGTTATTCAAAAATTGAAAAAACTAGGCTTGGCAAAGCCGAGTCTTTGCCAAGCCAAAAAAAATAATTAAAAAACTTAAGTTTTTTCAAAACTCATATGGGTTTTGTAAAGAAAAAAATTCTTTACAAAACCTGTACGCATTTTGACTATCATAAACTTTTAAAAAAAAACCCACATTTGACTCTTTTTATTCATGCCAAAACCAAGTTTGAAGGAGAGAGGAGGAATAGAAAACACCCAAACCCAAGCAGGTTCTTGTTTTTATTGGATTTTGTTTCCATACTGATCATTTTGCAAGCATGCCACACCATCGTACAGGTAAGAATTTATTTTTGTAATTATTTTTGTTTCAATTTTGATTGATTAGGGTTTGTTGAAGTGATTTATGATTTTTTAAATTAATTTAATGTTAGATTTAGAAAACAATCCCCGACCATGAAAGAGACAACAAATACCTCTTTGAACACATGAAAATCTTGATAATATTGGAAATGAGCAACAAGAGAACTCTCAAAATGTATCCCCACAACAAGAAAAACCCTCAGCAAAACTCAAATCCACTGCCAAACCCAAACCCATTACCAAACCCAAATCTAAACCAATTGTGTCCTCCAATATTTCATGTTGATTCCACACAAGAGGACCTTATCAATAGCCTTCAACAAAAAAGTTCCCAAATATCCATATTGGTTAATAGGTTAAGGTCCTCTATTTTTGAGAACCACTCATCCCTTTCCATGTGCTTAGAAAGAATGGCCAATAGTGTGAATGAGGTGTCTAGGGAGGTTACAACATGGGGTTCATAGAGGGATAGATGTCATGCATTTTATGTCAATGACTTGTCATATGATCAAGTGAAAAAAAAGAGGCTACTTAAAGAAGACATATGTGCTCTTTTCACTAATCTTATTAGCAGTAACTCCCTAGAAGTAACTAGGAATCAATTTACCATATATTGGTGTATTCATAATAGGACAAGAGTTGCATTTTGGAATATGTGGTATATGGTCTTTAACCAAGCACCCTATAATAATTGGGAGGTGCATTTATATTTTTTGAGAAAGCTATATTATGAGTTTATTTTTGGTGATAAGCTGAATTACTTTGACATCTGTCAGTTCCATAGTAGAGGGAGAGGCTTTGTGCATGATAGAGATGAGGCCCATAGGGTGGTAGAGTTGCAGCATAGGAGGCATCTAGCTAAAAAACCCTTTGTTCATATTGTGGTCCTAGTAGTAGTGAATGATTCTATGTATTTACAGACCCTTCAGGAAAATACATCATTGAATGATGTCAAATGGAACATAGTTAGTTGAGGCAGAGGGTGGATCAACACTTGCACCACCTCCATCATCATCAGATGCTTGATTTGGCTTAGCCCAACTCATTGAGAATGTGTGCCTCAACTATCTAGGTATATGTGTCAGGGTAGATACTTACATGAATGAAGATGGTTCCACATCTCATTCATGTACACATTATGGGACTAGATGCTAGGAATTTAATGCTGAGGATGTCGCCCTCACAAATGACCTATTGACAATGGTATTTTCTACGAGACAAATGTAGGTATGTTTATTTTTGTTTTGACATGTTATGAATTAATTAAATAAATATTATAAAATTTAATAAATTTTTATTGAAAGAAAACATTAAATTGATATATGATTAATATTCATTACAAGGTGCAATAGGTCATACTATGAGAAAACCATAATGTGTTTGTTCCACTAGACGTGCATCGACAGCTTGGACACTTAAGGTATAGTTTTTAAATATTCATAAAAATAGAATAATTTCTTCATGTCAAGATATATTTTCTTAATATGTATATTCATTTGATGTTTTATAGGGCTTGTCGGGGGTTCGAATGTCCAAAGTTGATGATGTGATGCTTTCTGAGATTGACTTTGGCCTAGAGAGTTTTGCGATATCATATTTTTCATAGGTCTTGTTTATAATTTTAATTGAACCCATATGTTATCATATTTGTTTCTCTTATGTTAATTTTGGTTCTGCTAGGTTACCCCACTTGGCTCCAAGACATCAAGATGAAAAATGAAATCCTCCAGGACACCCAAAGTACAAAAGGTAATTTAGTATAAGTTAAGTTTATTTGTTGAAATGTATTATTGTTAAACATGTACATGTATACTAATGAATGCACATGTCTTATTTTTTCTATTTATAGAAATAGTTGGGTTTTATATAATTAATGAATTCACCTAATTTCACTAATTTTCAAGAGTGGGAAGAGGTAACATTTTTATATTCACTTTCAATTGCATTCATGTTTGTTCAAAATATCTTAGAACTCCTTCCTCTATGACTATGATATATGTTATGATATATGTAACTTTTGTAGTGTTTGTCATCACCTATGGGTTAGTTAACTTGTGTTAATTGTCTTTTACCTATTACAGCTCCCTTCGTGACCTCTTAAAGATTCTTTACCATTCCATTTTGTTAGGATTTCTTTCTCATTAAGGAGTGCATCATCGTGTTGACAAGACTTTGTGATGGCCTCACCAACAGGGAGAGAGTGTTATCATTGGGTACGAGGGTACTAGCCAATTTCATCTAAAGAGGTTTCCTAGAGAATGAACTCTCCTAGCCTCCAAGAACCTGGTAGTTGAGTCACAATAGTGCAAGAAAGGTTCATTTGGATGAATGGCTATTTTTATGTTGAGCGGCTTGCTACTTTTATGCTCACCAAATTTTAGAGATTCAGGACAGTTGGGGTTTGTCTGTAAGTAGTCATTATCTTGATCAAAGAAAATGAAAAAGATAGGCCAAGGTTAGTAAAAAAATCTATGTATAGTCATATTGTAAACTTTAAAATACCAAACAAAGAGCTAGTAACCATACTAAGCATATGTACGATCATCACCAGAAATATATCTTAGTAATGAGAGCGAAAGAATTTCAGTTATGTATCAAAGAACTTTGAGAAAAAGATATCGAGAAGCATACAACATGAAAGAGATTCACTAAGTCTAGAATGAAGAAAAATAAAAAGTATAGTACCAAGAGGAGTCTTTATTCCTTCGTCGGCTTAAAGCTAGCATCATTAGCTAGTCATTCACGACTCCTAGGGAGCATTAATCTACTGAAAGCAGTAGAAATTGAACTAAAAGAAAAAATATACCTATAGCATGGACAATAAAAATCTTCAATTTAGTCGACGCTTGGTTAGGCATCAAAATTATTATTTATAGATAGCCTACAATCCACATTAGGATCTACAAGACACTTATTTCTGAAAAATACAATATTTACAATCGGTACTACATGTGCTTTTAAAAATATGCAGTCATGGTATAATAACCAAAAATGAACTTGAAGAGAGGAGAGGAAGGGAGAATGATAAAATTGGGAAAATAATCATTAGAGACACCACCAAACATGTGGATGTAACTTGTTCCATCTAGGTGTCTTGAGCAGTGTGCTCCATAAATGTAGTAATGACTCCATGTCTCCACATCTCCTTCATGTGAATTTAGCTATAAATGATGGGTCAATGCCTTGGGAGTTGGGATGGTGTGTACATTCTTCCACCCTCCACCTATCACTTTCAATCATATTGTACCTTCTCAACCTCTGGCAATCAATGTGAGATGACAATCTGTGGGGTCCAAAGAAACCATCAATGAGGACCACCATCAAGAATACAAGAATGGCAATTCAGGAATTATGAATTCCAAGAGCTTACGCTAAAGGTTGATGAATGAAATAAAATGGGTCTGTGAGAGAAGAACCCTTGAAACCTAAAGAATTAAGGCTCTTTGAATTTATAGAAGGCCTCTGGTACCTCAATTACATATTCCTCATCTACCTCCTTTGGGAAGTCTATGCAGTGTATGGCTTCTTTTAGATGGTATCTAGAATCTTTAGTTTTTATTTTTAATTCAAAATACACCATGGTAGCATCATGGACCTTAAGCATTAGTTGGGAGAGTCTTCCCAGAACAATGCTGTCAAAATCCCCCTAGGGCTGGAATTATGCATCATTCATCTCGTCAAAAGTAATCAATGAAGAATCAATAGGGGTGAAAATGATATGGAAAATTAGATTTGGTGACATCACCTCTGAAATAAATGCAAAAAATCAGTCCATCAGACTCTGGAATCTAGCTTTATGATATTGTAAGACCTTAACCAGTTGCTTTCTTGTGTTGATCTTGAATGCAAGTTTGGCGTACTGGGTCTTCAGGAACTAGTAGGGTTTGTTCCCCAAAATATCTATTTCAATCAAGTTATCCTTCCCCAAGTTCAAAATTTCCTTGAGGTGCTTCTTCTAATCCTCGTACTTTTCTACCTGGACCTGCAATATAAAAAGAATCCTTCTAATTTTATCTACATCTTTATAATCACTATATAATTCTGAGAGGGACTTGAATGAAAATTTCCAAATCGGCTCCAGTTGTTCTTCTACCCATCCATCCATTACCAGTACTTTTTTTTCATGACCCAAAGCACATTTATGTTTCCCTGTGGGAGCAACATCATGGAAGTGGAGGCCTCTGACATTGTAGAAGAGAGAGGGGATGCCAATTTAAGTAAGAGCTTCAAGCGATTTGACTCAGAGGCCTGAAGGTCTTTCTTCTTTTGATAGTCTTTTTTGTACCTTTCATGGATGATCTGACTTGTATCATCAAGGAGGTCCAGTTATCCTCTTTGGTTTCACTGACCCAGTGGAATATTTGTTATTGTTTAATCTTCGATAGCTACTTCTGATTCTTCCATGTTCTCTAGTGGGGCTACGACTATCTCCACCATATCTTTGTTTGGACTGCTCCAAATTGTATGGAGGGTACAAGACTTCTTAGGCCTTTTAGGCACCCACTGTTCCACCAACATTTCTACTAGTGAAAGAGGATAAGCTATTTTTATAATTCTTTTCCTTCTTCAAGATTCAACTAGCCATTGGGGTAGACCTTGGGTATCACTTGTTATTATTTCTAGGATAGTGGGATTTTTTGTGAGCATTTTCTCTAGTCTTTCTATGGCTGCATCTTCGACATTATTGTCAAGGTTATTCTCTATATTTTCTCATGCCCCTACATTATCTTTGGGGGTATCTTTTGTATGTGGAATAGCCAGAGGATTCTATTCAATGTGAACTTCCTCTTCCTAAAATTTTGAAGGGGCCTCTTCTTCGCCTGTATCAATGGGCAATGTGCCTTGAATATCTTCTTAAGATGGAGGGGCAACTACTGAGGGTACAATTATTCCTGAGGGTGAGGTTTTGTTAGAGGTCAATGATTGTTCCTACATCCTTGTAACTTATTCCTTCTTCTTCTCTTCTTTTATCTTCTTTCTTTCTTCCTCTTCCATCCTCATCATTTCCTCTTGTCTTTGTTTCTCATAGACTTTCTAAGCTAAAAGGAGAGCATACTCAACAATTTGCTCTTCTTCTCTTTCTTCTTTTCACTAGGGATCCTCCACCTGTTCTTGAGTGCACCTTCACACTTCTTCAATTTCCTTAGCCTCCCAGATAATATCTATATTTGGCTCTTGGAATGCTTCTTCGGTCATTCTCTCTTGTTCTATCATGTGGTGCAAACCTCCTTGTTTGTAAACATGAAAGAAGTCATCAACATTTGTTTGTGCAATTTATGGTGGATCTTCTAGAATGTTATTAGTCTTAGGGGAGGGGGTAGATGGAATATCATGGACCTTGATCTCTTTTTCAGGTTCTAGGCTCAGGTCTAGAGAAGGTTTGCATTCTTTTTGTTTCTTTCTCCTTTCAAGGAGTGCCATGATAGATGTTATTTCTTCTTTTTCTTCTACCTCAACAAATGGAAAACCAAATGGTGCAGCCACAGAGGGTGTTAGGACATCCCAAGTTTGAAAGCCTATGGGGATGACTCCAAGGCCAAAAGTCACACCATATTCAACTACTTCCTTCAATTTTGGGGACCTCTCTAATTTCTCATTTAATTGCCTCATTAGAGGTTTAAGTACCAAGTCAGATGGTTGGGATGATTCACTGACTTTCTCCTTTTTGTGGGCTTTGGATTTCCCTAATTTATAGGGTCTAAAAATGGTTTCCCACTTTGAGTACATCTTTAAGAGGATTCTCTTGAAATAGATCCTTTCCAAATAAGCTTAGCTTCACTCACTTATTATCCATGTTATTGCTTCAATGCTCAAAATCTCTGGAGTGTCCCAATCTACCAATGGGAGACCTAACTTATCAATTCCCACTTCTTTATACTTGTTGTAGTCCCACAACCATGCTCCCCTTTTTGGGCCACTTGGGAAATCCCCCCCTTTTTGGATTGTTTTTAGAGTTTGGTAGTCATTTTTTCTTGTCAAGGATTGTTCTTTTAAGTTAGTCAGTTTTTGTGCTTTCACAATTTTAGTCTTCCAAATGTGTGAAAACTCTGAAAAGCCAAATCCTTTGAACTATTGAAAAACTTCTTTAGCCTTTTTTGGCCTTTCATAGTTGTCGCTAATGCTCAAAATCTCTATTGTGTACCAATCTATTGGTGGGAGACCTAATTCACCAATTCTCACTTCTTTATACTTGTTGTGGTCTCACAACCACACTCCCCTTTTTGGGTCACTTGGAAAAGGCCCCCCTCCTTTTTTTGTCTTGTTTTTAGGGTTTTGGTGTCAGGTTTTCCTGTCAGGGATTTTTCTTTTGAGTTAGTCAATTTTTGGGCTCTCACACTTTTAGATTTCTAACTCTGAAAAGCCAAATCCTTCAAACTGTTGAAAAGATTCTTTAGCTTTTTTTGTCCTTTTAGAGTTGTCAATATTTTAGAACCCCAAAACCTTGAAATTCTAATTTCCCTAAGAGGAGATTGATCTTTTGGAGTTTTGGTGTTTTAGAGTTCTGATAACTCTGAAACCTTAAAAGGACAACATGCCGAAAGCTGAAGGGTGGTTGATGTCATCCTCTAGAGGCCTATATAAAGTGAATGCAGGACCTTTTTGGTCACTTGTGTTTTTTTTCAGCTTCTTACTTTCAAGGTTTTTGAGAGCGCTTTTGTGTCCAGAGCTTCCCAGTTGCTAGATCATTCAACTTTTCAACTTCTTTCAGATCTTTGAGCATGTTGTCAAGGTAAGCTCTAGTCTATTCTTGTCCTTTAATTATTATTTGTTTTTTAGGGGTTTTTAACCATCTTTTAGGTTTTAGCTAGGGTTTGGTCTTTTTTGATTTTCTTTTGTCACTTTGGGGCTTTAGAGTTGTCCCTCTAGGCCCCTTTTCAATGAGCTCGTGGTCGAGCTCACTTCGAACTTATTTTCGAGCTCGCACCTAGGTTTTCCTTCCTTCAACTTTGTCAGCCCTAACTTTTTTGGTGTTTTAGACTCCAATATCCCAAAAAACAAAACCCCCCCAATTTTTGTTAAGTCCATGGTAACCCTATTTGCACTTTTGGCATTTCGGTCACTGAAATTCTTCACACTCCAAAAGATTGAAACTTTAGAACCATGTCAAGCATGCCCATATTTCCTTATTTTGTACTTTTAGGGATTATATTCATCTTGTCATCACTGAAATACCGAAGGTGAAAAACCATAAAGAAGGAACCCAAAACTTCCCTTTTCAATGTTTTGGTGTTTCAGAGTTAACCCATTCTTTCAGAGTCCGAAAGGATGAATCCCTGAAACATCCTTTTGAGCCTTTCAGGCCTGTGTCTTAGGGGATTTTTGTTGTTGTTCTCATTCTTTTATTATCTTCATCAGAAGTTTTCTTACTTCTTGTGATTTTTATTAATTAATGTTCTTTCTTGTAGAATGTTTGAGAAAGTGAACTCACCAGCAATGAAGTACCAATTCAAAGGGTACCATGCACCCTCTAAGATGGGGAAGCTACACACTAAGATCATTAACACTAATATAGGAAATTTTAGTTGGAATGATTACTTGGTTAAGTGCACCCAGTTGGTAGGGTGATTAAAA
Source organism: Chamaecyparis obtusa (assembly GCA_027943335.1). Taxonomy (NCBI): domain Eukaryota; kingdom Viridiplantae; phylum Streptophyta; class Pinopsida; order Cupressales; family Cupressaceae; genus Chamaecyparis; species Chamaecyparis obtusa. Next base: position 1,105,198 of record BSBK01003945.1, on the reverse strand, counting down.
GACTAACTTCATTAGTATACTACTCTCTAGTGAATGCAGTGGCATATCTAGTGTCTATTCTCTCTTTAGACCTTATGGTCACACTCTAAAATCATTATGTGCTAGATGAAAGATTGGTAAAGAATACCATGGGAAAAGAGGTATTAGACCTTAGGCCTAATAAAATTGAGGATGTCTTCCCCTTTCCAAAGGGGTTAGATAGGTTCTATAGTTTCTCGGTGGACAAAGGCATGGATTTCTACAATAAGGACATCCAGTTGTCACATGAAATTGTAAACAATGAATACCCAATGTAACCCCTGCCAAAGAATAAGCTTGAAAAGATATACGTGAGGGGATATATGAAGGAAGATATGTAGGAAATGATAACCATGATCACTCAAGTATAAGGGCTACAAAAATCAACCCAATTGGAACCATGGATGATTCTTTTAATTGAAAGGATAAAGGGAAGGAAATCAAGGTTTGACTAGGATTTTATCCTTAGTGGAAACTTGGATAGGAAGTTGACCTCAGTGAAAAATGATCCTCATTTTTACATTATTTATTATGTTGTTTATCTAATAACTACAAGTGCAATATATCTAGGATTGGTCAAGGTGGGTGCTATGGGTCAACCTGATGGCTGACCATTTATAGTATATCCTCAACTGGTAAGAAAGGAGCATCTCACAGAGGATAGCTCAGAATTCATAATAGTTAATGATGATTTTGTTTTCACAATCATCTTATCCATAGAGGGAGATTATGCAAAAAGGTTATCAAGAGGAGGCTACCGAAAAAGTAAAGGCTCTAGGGGAATACTATATTTAATTAAAAATATTCACTTACATCAAGGCAATAGGGAGTATTCTCACTCCTAAGAAGCTGCCAAGGTACCCTTCTAATAGGATTATCCTACTGGAAGTGGATAGACATCTCTCAGATGCCTATGAGCATATATGCCACAAGAAGAAACACTATTGGGACTTTCCTATTTTAATAAGACCCCATTTCTTAAAGGATATAAAAGTGTGCAAGTCTTTGAGCTTAAAATGGGATGAGTGCCCCCTCCAGTATTTTAGTTTGATAAGAACCAGATTTGACCTGTTGACACCTACACCGTATAATGGGGAGATGTTATGTGCATCAGCCACACTTTGAATATCACTAGATGAACTGCACTAATGACTATGAGGTGAGAGTCTGTGACTATTGTTGGATGAGCTTGGAGTTGGCACAAGGTGCCCCACTTTTATGCATCTCACAAAAGGTGAAAGATGAAGAATTAGAGGATGTTCTAGATCCTATTTACAATCAAGACAAAATTTACACCAGAGCCATCCTTAATGCTGAGGTAGATAGAGAAGAAAATGATGACATCAACTTCAAGGCCCGTCACGTCATTAAGATGTCTAAGGCATGGATTGCCCATCCTTTCAAAATGGACCATGTGCCAATGAAGTAGAAACTAGTTCAACCTTCCAAGGAGAAGAAGAAGAAAGGAGACAAGGTATTGATGACTCAATTTAAGGAACCTGGGCCATTGAGGTTAGAAACTATATATAGACATGAACGCCCAACTGCCTATGGTTGAATCCTTGGCCCAAGCCTCTAAAGAATTGGATGACTAGGAGAATAGCTCTTCCTAATGCCCCATATTCTAGTGAAAAAGAGAAATCATGTGCACCTAAGAGGTCACCCAAGGTAAAACTAAATAGATCTAGGCCTACCAGAGTAATAAAAGGGCATGTTTATAAAAGTTAAAGGTCCTGTACACCCTCCCCTATGGAAACTGTTCAAGAAGAAGGTGAAGAAGGTAAAGAAGATGAAGAAGATGAGATACCACTAAGCCATAGGACTAGGTTGGGAGCTTTCTTGAAGAGGAGGAAGTTGTAGGAGGAGGGTGTACAGATAGATTTGGATGAAGGAACCCAAGAAAAAAAGATAAATCCAAGGGATACTCTAGGTGATGATGAATTTGATATATCAAGCTTTGAAGGTCTTTATTGGTTTAAAGAACCAGAACAAAAAATGCTAGCAAAAGAGCCTTCTATGGAGCACTAATTTCCATTTACATTTCTATCTCCTCCAATATAGCTTACAATGACAACTCCCATGGATAATGTAGGAGGAGAAGCCCAATAGGTATCTCAAGGACCAAAAGAAGGACCTATCAATATAGGTCAAGGAGAGTCTATTGAATTAGAAAAGGACTCTTCCATTGGAATTACATTAGAAGAATACATAGGGCTTCCAATTCCTCCATCTCAGCAAGCTTTGGTACCACCACCTCCAATCACTTCACCTCCACCACAGGTCCCAAATATTCAACCTCCATCACAAACCCCACCTATTCAAATCCCTATACCTACTCCACTTCCCATTCATATGTCGATGCCTTCACCTACTCCTTGGGTAGCCCCTACTCCTCGTCTTGCTCCCACGCCATGAGTCTAGAACCTGATTCCTTCTTAGCCTACTCAACCAATGTCTTCTCCTTCATCTTCTCATATTGAGATATCTCAATAGGGAAGCTAAGGCCTAGAAAAGGAGATTGGAACAAAAAAGGAGATTGGGTAAGAGGAAAAAATTAAGTTAGAAGAGAAGAATGGAGAAGATGAATAGGTAGCAGTTGAAGAAGGGCTAAGAGAGGAGGTAAGGGAGGAAGAAATGGAAGAGGAACAAGAGCCCAAACATGAAGCTATCACCTCAAACTTAGTTTCACCATATGAGCCTATAAATGCCTTCTCCAAACCCACTAGGTTCACTAAAGAAATACAACCAAGGGTGAGGGTCTACATGGAGGAAGAGGATATAGATATGGCAGTGCTAGGCTAAGGATTTCACCAAGGAGAATCTAGTACCCAGAAAAGGAATCTATCATATGTGACCTGTGATTAAAAGGGAAGGTGTAAAGCACAATTACCCATCCCCATAGTGGATACTAGTATGGCAGAGATTAGTCCAGAGCACTATGTTTTTGAAGAGGTAGACCTGGGTGAACCAACAAGGGAAGGTAGTAAAACAATGGCTACTTTAGGGTTGAAGCATGCATTAGGCTTCATGGATAAGGATGAGGAGAAGATCAAATATTTGATGGAGAAAAATGAAGCTATGAAGATGTTCATTCTTAAGATGATGGGTCCCATTGACCTTAGTAACCCCGAGGCCTCATTAAAGGCTATTTTGGAGAAAAGGGTTTCTTCTGAGATGACTAATGATGCTTCAAATTCTTTTATTCATGCTTATTTCAATTGGAAGGCCAATTTTGAAGAGTTTTCCAAAAATACTCTTAGGAAAATTTTGAGACCCTTTAGGGGTATCCTTAAAGAGATCACCAAATTGGTTGATATGATGTGTGAGGAGGATGGTCTGGAGGAAATAATTTATAAGTGGCAGCAGGCTCTCCATGATCTTATAATAATAAGGAAGCATCACTTCCAAGTTTTTGTAAAAATATATGAAGGATCAGAGCTTGATAATTTTGAAGAGTGGATCAAATATATCACTAAGGATTTGATGGTTTACTAGAAGTGCCTGAGAAGAATCGATAAGAAAAGAGATGAATGGATTCTCTGGGTAGAGAAAATCCATGAGTTTTTTGGGGGTTGGATTTAGACCTCTATGATGATAATGATGATCAAGAAATGCACCTCATCAAAGACATTGTGCATCAATTCATAGATACATTCAATAGAGTTAAGACAAAAGATGACTTCCAACAAATGTTTTATCAAAAGGAGGAGATGCAAAAAATACTAGCTCATGAAGAAGAAATAAGGTCCTTTGCAAATTATTTGGCTGCCTTCTGAGAGAAGAAACAAGAATGCCTTAGAAACATCGAAATGATGAATTTTTAGGAGATCTAGGAGATAGTAGATAGGCTCTGCAAGGCACACCCAAAATTACTCTTGAGTCGCTAAGTGTCTAGTCTTGGACTTAGCCAATTTTTGCATGGAGGAAAAACTTTCTTGACACTTGGTCAATTTTGTGTTTCAAGATTTTTGGCCTTTTGGCCTTTCCTTATTTTCGGCCTCTGAAACTCCAAAATTTTGTCAACCATCATGTTCAACACTTAGTCATTTTCTAAAAGTCACTTTTTCATGGCAAGGGTTAGGGTTTGAAATTTCTAGGTCATCATTGTCAACAACTTCTAGTCTTTAGATACAATGAGATTTCAGTTAGATTGATCACACACCTAGGGTCTTTTTGGCATGCTTGGGAGATATCTTTCAATTGGATTCATGAAGGAGAACCATGGCAAGGAATAAAGGGAAGAACTCCAATTTTTTGAAGGAAGAACATGCAAAGAAATGAAGTTGTAGAGAAGATTTCTAGTTCGTTAAACACATCTTTTTCTTCAAAATTGTAATGAACGTGGATTAATTTTTTGTTGGATAGATTAGATGTGTTTAAGAATAGTTTTATTTTAGTAAGATTTAGTTTTAGATTTATTTCCAAGTTTAATGCATAGATGAAGCCCTAGCTGTGAAATTTATTTCCCTAAAAGGGTGAAGCTCTATAAATTATAAAAAAATAATGTGATTAAGGTCGATTAATTTGCAATATAATATTTACAATTGGTTCTTCAATCATGGTGTGATATTTTCTACTATCTTTGTGAAGTTTATGGATGTGTGTTGCTCATTCATTTATTTCAAAGAGCCAATTGATTATATGGTGATTTTGTTCTACAATTACATTAGTATGTTTCTTATCATTGCTACATTTCTTTGTTGTGATAAATTATTGGGAAGAATGTTCTTTGGTGCTTCAAGATAAATTTGTCTCATGTGTGTGCATATTTGTGGTGGCCTCATGATCTGATGAATTTTGATATATCTTACATCTACATTTATTTCTAAATTGGTGATTGCATCTACAAAATCATGATTGTGATTCATTTAGATCTACATTTTGTGGATTTTCTCCGTCTTCTTGGTACTTTAATTCACAAGGTAACACAATAGTGGTTTATGTCCATTAGTTACTTTTTTTAGAAAATTTCATTCAAATTCTTGTTACCTTGCTCCTTACTTTCTTTACAAATCAGTCACAATAGATTAAATAATATTTATATTGTTTTCATTTAAAGATTCAAAAAATACAAAAAAAGAGAGAAAGATCAATTTTTCTAAGATATTTTTTGCAGTCCCTCCAAGATCAAACCAAAAAAGGCCTCCTCATGAACAATTTCACATTTATCTTCAACTGAGATATCTAAGTGGTTGAGACCCATTCTAAAAGGAACCTTAAGATTGATTTATTTCATTCTTCCAAGAGGGGGATTTGTTCATGCAAATTCCTAGCTATTGTCTCGTGTAAAAATGATGCTCAATAGAAGTGGCACTAGAAGGAGGGTCATCGAGAGGGAAATGCCAAAATATTGGATCCTTCTCTCCCAAAAGGTTTGAACAAGTCCTTAGATCATCACCCAACAAAGGGAAATTCCTAGAACTCAAAGAAGTTCACAAACCTCACAGAAGTAGAATGAAACAAATGGAATACTTTTCTCATCAACCAAAGTTGCATAACCTTCCTCTATTCCCACATGTCATATGTTGTCTCTTCCCTTACACATTGGGAGAATTTGCATACAATTGGTACTTGAACCTATCGCAGGGATCCATTCCAAGTTGGGCTGAATTTGAAACTAAATTCCTTAATCAATTCAAGATATACGTAGATCCCGCTAATATCCATCATCAATTTATCTCAGTGAGGAAAGACCATAATGAACTGATTGTAATGTTTAATCACTGTTTCAAAAAAATGTATCAGAGATTAGAGGCTCCTTACACCATACTTATCGGGGCTGCCATACAAGTATACTTATGAGCCTTGGATCCTTTGACATCTATATTATTGAAAAGGTTACCCCCAGATGACATAGATACTTTGGAAAAAGTGTGCAATGAGGCCATCACTTTCACACAATAGATGGATCCACAAGTTGGTGAGAATTATGGTGCTTCACCCTCATTGGAGAATACTTCCATGGTTAGCCCATTCATATCCCATAACCAGCCCCTAGTTCATCACACTCCAAAGCTCAACCCAGTCCTGAATTCATACACCACTTCCCCACCACTCACCATCATGTATCTAGGGTATGATGCACATAAGGCATCTCTCTATGAGAAAAAGGTTATTGTCCCAAGTGAGCCTGATAATACTCTGGTGAATGAATTGGATGCCATAAAGAAAAAAATTGTCTCATTTGGCGAGAAAACTCACCAGGATGAATTTAAATCCATCTCAAAATCAAGGGAATTACCAATGACCTTTCATTTCCCCAAATGCTTATCCTTAAAATCAGAACCATAATTACGGTAATTACAATAACAATAATGGTAATTATAGAAATACCATGCAAGAAAAACTATTCAAGCAGTAATAAACTAATAGACCTTGGAACACGCACCCCAAAAATGGTAGTATACCTGCTGATAATGCCAACACTTTTAGCTCATCTGAAGTCAACTTCATAGAGGCCACCAATATACACCAACCAGACAATGAATACAAGAGTGAGGTTAAGAATCAACATAATAAAAAATTTAACAACTCCCAAATACATTTCAATACCATGGTTTTTCACTCCTATGAACCAACCACTGAGGAAGGTCCTAGTGATAATATGACTAAAGAAGAGTTTTTTTTTCCTTTTCATCAACAAAGTCAGCCTAAATATTGTGAGGTCCATTCCTTTCAAAACAATAACTAAAGAAATTATGACTTGAGGAGTAGAAGGGAGCCCTAGACTAATGGTATTCCACCTAGAATGCAACCCACTCCTCTAGATCCATGGGACAACAACAACCCTACACCTCCTAGAGGCCCGAGTACCACCATTTTCCCAACTATGCAACATCCACCCACTGTACTAAATAATCTAGTCTGGTCCACTGAGAGATATAGTGGATTGGAATAATTGAAGTGAGTAAAAGATAATATACCAATGTACAACATGTTACAAATTTTCCCCTCACAAAGGGATCAAACACTTTTGAAATCAATGGACCAGTCTAAGTTGGCTTTGTCAAGCAATAATGCAAAGATTTCATCCAATGTTAATGCTACTAAAGCAATGCCAACCATGTTTAAAGACTGAGCCAAAGTGTCACTATTATTGCTTAGCCTTAAAATCTTTGGGAAAAATCTAAATAACTATTTAATTGATTTGGGGGCTTCATGCAATGTCATTCCCTTATCCATATGTCATAAGTTGGGAATGAACCCCCAACCAACCAATAGGGTCATGATACAACTCGACAAGACAAAATTCAAGGTCATTGGTGTCCTAGAAGATGCCCATATTCAATTGTGGTGTGAGTGATTTACACCTTCATGAAATAACAAGATTTAAAGAGAATTTACACTATTCAAAGCAAACTAATCTAAATAATGCACAATTAATCTATCAACATCTCATGGTTCTCTAAAATAAAGTGGTAAATGAGGCTCTCAGCTATGATCCTCACTAGTGACACTCTAAAGATGAGAATTAAGCTATATGATATGCAAATTTAGATCTATTCTATCAAATTCTAGCTCTATTTGATGAACAATCTACTATGATCAATGCAATTTAAGCTAATTAGCAATGACAAATGATAAGTGAGTGATATGGATGCAAATTGACAGAGCTTTGCTACAATTCAAAGATATGGAGTGGATTAATAATGCCTCAAAATGCCTTCTATTTATAAGATTTTCCCAAGGGTAGGGGGTAGAGTGAGATAACCATGGTTATGCTTGGGTAAGGTCAATTGGCTTTGCTTTGTCCCTAAATGGGGGGACAAACATTTAAATGGTTTCAAAAGGCTGGACCATTTCAACAAAAGTGAGTGATTTGTGTCCATTTTGTCTCCTTTTTCCTTTGTTGAGAGAATTTCATATTTATTAATTAATTAAAGTAATTAAATTTAGCCATGAGGGGTAAGAGGTTCATTTTGATTTTTCATTTCAACAACTATGTCATCAATTGAATTTAATCAATTTCTTAGTGTTTTTCTCCTTTTCAAGCCTTATTTAATCATTTAATCATTTAATTGAATTTTCCTTTGATTTGAATTGCCTTTGTTCCATTTATTGATTTTTAGTGCTATTTTGATGACTTGATGCACCTTTTGATTGAATTAAGCCTTTGCCAATTTTCTGTGTCTACAAATGCCCCTCTTTGAGTCGATGTGTGAAGAACATCGATTCAAAGATTCCCTTAGTATGATGATCTAATTCAGGTCCTGGTTCTGATATGCCTCTGATCGTTCTGATTGATGTAATTCCTAATGATGATGATGTGCCTCTGATGATGGTGCTGATATGGTTCTGATGCCTCTGATATGATATGGGTCCTGATATGGTGATAGGTCCTGGGTTCACTGATAAAGGTCCTGGGTTGATTGATTGCTGATATGTTGATAGGTTTGATACGATGACAGATTTGATATGATGATAAATTTGATATGAAACTGATATGCAATTGATTTGCCTCCTGATATGATACTTGATATGATATGATACTGATATGATACTGATATGCAATTGATATGATATGATATGATATGATATTGATATGATATGCCCCACTGATAAATATTTTTGATGTGATGCCAATTTGATACTCTGATGCCCCCTCAGAAATAAAACATATTGATTCCTTGATTTGAATGATTTTGAGTAGTTGGAATATGTTTTGATTTCTGATACCGTTTGATGATATGCCATGACTTGCAAATTTGCATATCCAAGATAGATAGGTCTGTTGTAGTTAAGCAAAACAAGTGATTAGGATAATAGGATAATGGTACCAATGAATGTGATTTGTCAATCTGATAGAATAGTTCTGATATGATAAATCAATCAGTGTGAAAACCGATATGATTTGATACTGCTGCTTCATTCTCAGGACACAGAGACACGAACAAATGGTACTGGGTGTGATTGCTTAATACTTTGATATGATTGATTGACGTAAGATGATTCACTGATATAAAATACTGATATGATTCCCTTGATTTGTGAAACAGGCACATTTCCGTAAATGATATATATATACGGACCTTAGCTTCTTGGATATTTGGATTTAAGTCATGGGTTTGACCCAGCTAGAGTATATGTTATTGAGATGATTGATTATGGAGCTCTTTCAGTTTGTTGATAGTGTATCATGATATTTCAGTTATTGATCAGGACTTGGATGTATCACTTTGATGACATTGTATCTTTGATTAGACAAAGTTCATGTATCTTTGATATTATGGACACTTATGATTTATGGACTTTCCTTGATTCTTGATTGAATGACCCATTTTATGATTGATCAAGATTTCAATTGAATGAACCCCCTTTTCCCTTGGAAAAAATACTACAAACAAATGCACATGCAATTAATCTAACATGATAATGCAATTAACCTTCCATGATAATGCAATGCAATGCAGCTAAGTGTCACTAGCTTTTAGCAAATAAATGCCTTGAGGATAAATTTTCATCATTGAGCACTTTGGGACCGGAAAGCAAGTACAATCACCACTGCCCACTGACATGATGATATGAATACCACTTTTTATCACATTTGGTAACCTCCTTTTTTGAACTAGTACAACCCACACTAGTGGAATAAACCAACTATGAGAGTATGAATACCAGTTTCAACGAATTCAATGTTGCATAAACAAGCAAAGGTCAACCTTCCACCCTATATGAAAGTCCTCGATGGTTCTTTGATGACCATGTCGTTAGATGAATTCACATAAGTTGTTGGATATCCCTCAAGACAGTCACTCAAAGACAAGAAAAATATCATGTCTCCATCATTGCCAATCTAGTCGAAACATCATCGATTAGCTAAAAAGATGTGATAAAAATCAATGTAAGTAAAGATCATCAAAAGAAAGCTTCAAGTGTTTTGCATTGTTTCATGATTTTCAAAAAGTATTTCCAAGTATTCTGATCTTTTTAAAGTGTTTTGTCAATTTTTAATCCCGAATAATAAAGTCAATGAAGGCTCATGGATCAAGTTGTGGTAATTGAATTCTTGGTTAGTGAACAATGATATCCATCAAAGGTTCACGAAAATCTTCTTCTCTCTTCTGAAACTCTGATAATTCCCTCTTTGATGTGACTAAATTGTACTTTTGAATCCTTTTGAGTTAATGCCTTGCTTCATGTGAATTCATGCTTGTTTGCTGAAATCCGCTGATTAAGATCAAATGCCCCAGTTGGATAGAAAAAATGTTGGACTTGAGAAACTTCCAAAATATTACCAAAGCTCAGTTTATGCAAGATGCAACTCAAAAGCACTTCATGATTTCCTTTTTACCAGCTCTCAAACAAGATCACATTGGTTTTCCCCCAATGTCTTAGCAAGATATAGGACATGAAGGATGGATTTGCAAGCTGATGGATTAGAGATGGAAAGGCTATGATGGAAGAAGTATGCGAATGTGACCCATAGGACTATCTCCTCAAGAGTACCCAAGCTAAGGAAAAATGATATAGCAATGTGAAGCATGTTTTTGGATAAGCCATGAAAGTCAATTGTGCAGGGCTAGATAGTCTATAGGATAACGATTTTCTGCCATGAAAAGGAGTGATCCAAAAGAGTGGACATGTCAAGAAGTTTTTGATAACAATTTTATTTTTATTTTTTTATCTTGATCAAGACCAAGGGTCAACTTGGGTAAGATGTGTATAAGATAACACAATCTGGATAAAGAGGTGATGGAGGCTATGAAGGGATGTTTTGGGATTATGAAAAGACTGTCAAGGAATAATGAAGGTGAATTTGGGATAAGCAAGATCATGATAGGGTAACATGGATGCAACAAGTACATAAGCTGATGGAAAGGATAACGGATGTCAAGATACTCAATGCTCATGGATGTGTTCAACCTTGTCAAGATGAAGGTGATAGATGAAATATGGATGAAAGTGAGGTAAATGATAGGAAGATGGAAGATGGCATGGATGAAACTTTGCCCCCAAGTGTAGAGTGCAAGAAGGAAGAATTACGCATGACGCCTGTTTGCCAGGTTTTCATCATGGTACTTGTCTAAGGCGCCACAAGAAGTGGTTTTCACCCTAGATTTATTTATTTTATTTTATTTTTGCTACCAAGGTGCCTATTGCTAGGTTTTCACCAAGGCACTTTTTCTCTTTTTTCATTTTTTTCTTTTTTTCTTTATTTTTTTCTTTTTTTGTATTTTTCAATATTTTCCCAACATTAGAATCTTTGGACAATGCTCCTCTGAAAGATATGCTATAATAAACCATGGGTATGACTAGGATGCTCAAAGATATTGATAAGAGGGATGGAAGTACAGAAAGTATGCATTGGAAAATGAATGTGAGGATAAGAAGAAGGTATGTTGAAGATGGAAATGTTGGCAAGATCAACTTTGACACACACTTTGAAGAGTGGTGGAATGATGGAGGAACAATAGATGATGGAGATAAGGATTTTTTTGAGGTAGTGGATTTTGGGATGTAAGAAGATGAAGGATGTTTGGAAGGAGATGGAATGAAAGCCTTTGGAAGCTCGAATGTCAATTTTGATTCTTCTTTTGTGTGCAAGTCTTTCAACAATGACTTGGGAATCCACATATTCTTTGATTTTTCTTCCTTTTGGAATGCTTTTGAATGCATTTCTTCAATGAGGGATTTAGGAACCCACATTTTATTTTTTTCTTTTTGCTTGATGGACCTTTGCAGCCTTTTGGATATTTCATTTTTCTTTTCATTCATATGTCGATTAGATGGGACATTGTGATTTTTATGCACATCTGGATTCTTGGATTTATGATTTTTATGTTGTAAATCAACATTGCTTCCAAAAGACTTAGGAATTATGGATGAATAGGAATAATATGGATGGTTCATATGGATTGGTGTTTGGACATTCTTCAAGTATGTGTGTCTTCGTTGATCTTGATACATGGTAGGGTAAGTGAATGGATAACTAGGGATGATAGGAATGGTTGATGGAGGAATATATGGACCTAGTATGGATGGAAGGGATGAAGACTTTTGTTTTGGGACATAGGCACCCAAAATGGATTTGGAGGATAGTGGAGGTATGTGGTTGTATTTGAATGGAGGGATATAAGGTGTGAAAGGGATATCAATATCTTTGGAAGGAGCTCCATCGTCAATGTTCTCATCTTTAGGATTTATCTTTATACCAATAGGCTCATGAGTAGCTTTGATAGGAACACATTTGATAGGATCAACTGCAGCTTGAAGGGATTTATTATCTTGCAAGGGATTTGGAAGAATGATGGTTTCTTGAGGTGAACATGGAGGAATATGACAAGGAAATGATGGGATACTTTGATCTTGACAAGGATCTTCAAATTGTGTAGCGAAGGTATTTTGCTCTTGATTTTCAATATGCTCATTGGAAGTTATGGAAGGGATATCTTGATCTTGCTCGGGAAATGGAGAAAATATGGAACTTGGAAGGGTACTTTGTTCTTGGAATGGAAGGATATCATCTTGAAAGACATGAAAGGATGCAAGGGGATCATCACAAGGTTCAAGGGATATGGGACCTTCATCAAATATGGGAGGGGTTTGTATATAATCTTGATCTTGATCTTTATCACTGTTTGTCTCTTTTCTGTTTAGATTATCCTCTTGACATGAAGCTACTTCTAAGGACAAGGTAGTTGCTTGGATATGTGTGGGGAATGTTTGGAAGAATGGTGTAGGATCCTCTTGAATAGGTATAATAGGCATTGAGGCACATGAAGCTTTGGGTTCTAAGATCTTTGAAGCATGGAAACAATCTGCAACAAGATGTGAGTTAGCTTGGGTTTCTTTTAGAGGTAGCCCTTGAGGGTAGACATAGTTAATGGGAAAAGTATCATCATTAGGCTCATTCTTTGATGGAGGAATTTTGGATAATTGTGGAGCTTTGGGAGATGAAGAAGAGATGAAAGGAATGCTAGCGATGGGAGGGTCTTTGCTAGATAGAGGTTTGGGAAATGGATGAAGGATGAAAGGTGTACAAGTCATCCAGGGAGAAACCTTGTTAGGAGATGGACAAAGGATGAATGGATTACTCTTGCTATATGGAGGTTTTTGAATTAGATCTTGCTTGAGAGCGGTATTTTTCACTCCATACTCTTTATTATCTTGATCACAAATAGGTTGATTATGCAATTTCCTTTGATCTGAGATAACTTTATCACTCTTAAATGCTTCCTTTTGTGAGGAGGATGAAGATATGGATGGCCCATCATCATAGAGGAATGGCCAAATTGATCTTAATGATGGCTCTTTAGGTAAAGTATCTTTTTGCTTTTCCTCATCCTTTCTTAAGGTTGATGTGTCATAATTATGTGGAAGCTTAGCTCCTGATTGAGCTAAAGTTAGGAAATATGCTTCTTTATCCCAGTCCAAAATTCGTTCCATTATTTCTATAAACACAGGATCTTGGGATGCTCTCAGAACATCATCTTTAGACACCTCATCACTTTGAAAAGAATAGCTTGATATTAAGAATGGCATTTTATATGATGTATCTCTTTGGTTTTCCTCATTCTTTCTCAAGGTTGATGTGTCATAATTATAAGGAAGTTTAGCTCCTGCTTGAGCTAAAGCTAGAAAATATGTGTCTTTATCCCACTTCAAAAGTAATTCCATTATTTCCAGAAACACGGGACTTTGGGATGCTTCAACAACGTCATCTTCAGACACCTCATCACTTTGATTCCTATAGAGATCTTGATCTTGACTTTGATAATTATGCTCCATAATAGGATTGATTTGTTTCCCAAATAGGCTCATCATTATGGATCAATCCTTCCTTCTTTAATTTCAATCCGGTTGGGTTGGTTTGGAATGGGTAAATGGTATTGATCAATTTTTTAAGATTTAAAAATTTTAATTGTATTTTGATCAAATACTTTGGAACTTCTTGTTTGAAAAGTTGAAGACAATCTCAACACACACATCAATAGTTCACCATATCCCTAGATCATTCTAATGTGTATATTCTCAAATGTTTCCACGGGTTTGATCACAAGAAAGACTTCCAAGCAAGCTACCTAGCACAAATTTGGCTTTTAAATGGCTCTATTAGGTAGTTTTGCTATTTTACCGTTATGTAGTAAGTTTTCCGTTCAAAATAGATCTTAGCTTTTCATCCCCCAACTATGTTAAGGGGCTTCCCACACGCACCAAAGCACGATTTTGCGCAATCTGTTAAGACTACTAGAGGAAGTTCGAAAGAGCTAAAATCCTTTTTGTCGTGCACCCCATTAAGGATACACGCATTTCATTTTATAGTGGGTCGGATTCTCACGGCAAAAGCAAGTGTATCCCACTTTGGGCTGTCCCTCTCACCGGCCCTTCTAAGGCAATCTCGAGAGGCGAGCCCACTAAGTTTTAAACATGTTCATTTGAAAGCATGAAAAGTGGATTTGGTAGAGCAAGTTTGGGAATTTGATTCACTCAAAGAGTGAAGAGCATATCCCTATTGCTTTTCCCTTATCCCAAACACTCACAATCAATTTGGTTCTTTTTCAACCCCGTGACAAAGGGATTCTTAGAATTGAAATGTTTGTTCTTTCCTCTTAATGATTAAACTATGTTTTTGAACTTTGAAAATGCCACAATTTAAGGGAAGTGCAAGCTTGATGAGAAAAATACCTCAAACGATGCTAGCAAAGGCTAGGCGCATTTTTAAGTAGTAGATTTTCTCATTTTCTCTCCAAATCCTTCCCTTACCTTAGCAAAACGTTCCCTCCACCAACAAGTTAGTCAACACAAATTCATACAAAGTGAGGGGAAACCAAAATCAAAAAGCTTAAAATGATCAAATTGATTATGCTCTTGATGTATTTTGAACTCAAATATTTGCAAATTAAATCCAAAAGGTGCAAGGTATACTCTAATAGGACGTCCTTTTTTGTTTCTTTTTTGCATGCAAAAAAAGAAAAAAATAAATTTTTGAGCACTTTTCTGTGACAGAGCATGTACCTGAGACAAAAAAAATGACAGTAAAGTTAGCATACAGTCCTTATTTTGACAAAATAGAGAAAATACAGTCAGGCGACATTATCCAGACTACAGGCGAGATTAAATTTAACAAAGGCGTGACTACTTTAACCGCGAGCGTCACCAAAAGGGGCTCAAGCGAGATTAAAATAGACAAGCGCGATATTAAATTTATCAAACGCGTGAAATCTTTATTACAGGCGACAA